>JASVEL010000725.1:0-5000 GCA_032618575.1 Nicotiana noctiflora
GCCCTATACAGAGGATAGGCTGGTTCGCTTAAAGAGAATCTTTTCTATGATCAGGTCCGAATCATGTTGTACATGAGCAGGCTCCGTAAGATCCAGTATAAGTGAACTAGATAAAATGGAATCAAGATTCCGTTTTATCTAGTTCACTTATAAGATTAAATAGTATGTAAATGTATTCATTTCCTCTGCCTTGACACGATCAATACTACTATCGGAGTGAAACAAGGGATCTAAAGAAGAAGAGAGGCTAGACTATATTAGTAACAAGCAAACCTTGTATGTGTATCTCCAAATATTTTGGAGATAAATACCAATTAGAAGGTCTGAGACGACCCAGAAAGCACTTGATCATATCATGATCTGATTTGTAAGCCTACTTGGGTCTTGAGTATTTACTTGTAAGAACGGAATTCTTTGTTTTGTAATGGATAGTTGCAACTCCGTAAAAAAGAATTCAGTCAAATTTTTCTTACATTGAACCATTCCTATATCATATATGTGTATGTGTAAATACAGGTACCATATATATATTTTATATGGATATATGGATTCATTTGGTTCTTTTTATTCTTGCTCGAGCTGGATGATTAAAAATTATCATGTCCAGTTCCCTCGGGGGATGGATCTATAAGAATTCACCTATCCCAATAACAAAAAAACCTGACTTGAATGATCCTGTATTAAGAGCTAAATTGGCTAAAGGTATGGGTCATAATTATTATGGAGAGCCCGCATGGCCCAATGATCTTTTATATATTTTTCCAGTAGTAATTCTAGGTACTATTGCATGTAATGTAGGCTTAGCCGTTTTAGAACCATCAATGATTGGTGAACCGGCAGATCCATTTGCAACCCCTTTGGAAATATTACCTGAATGGTATTTCTTTCCTGTATTTCAAATACTTCGTACAGTGCCCAATAAATTATTGGGGGTTCTTTTAATGGTTTCAGTACCTGCGGGATTATTAACAGTACCTTTTTTAGAGAATGTTAATAAATTCCAAAATCCATTTCGCCGTCCAGTAGCGACGACTGTCTTTTTGATTGGTACCGCAGTCGCCCTTTGGTTGGGCATTGGTGCAACATTACCTATTGATAAATCCCTAACTTTAGGTCTTTTTTAAATTTTTAAATTGATTCAATTGTGAAATAACACGACATGTGTATCTAGGGAATAGTTTCTTTAAAGCGAATCCTCCCTAGATACATCTATTCAATTTAATTCTGAATTTATTTTGAATATATTAATTGTGCTAAAGATTTTCAATCTATTTTCACTAAGTAAGTCCAATAGATTTAAAACTTATTTTTTGCTAAATCAATTACGAAATGTTTTTCTAAAATGCCCAATATCCGTTTTACATCTTCGCTACGAAAATGTTCAATTTTCATAAGATCTTCTTGGCTGTTATTCAAAAGGTCCAACAATGTATATATATTGGACATTTTGAGGCAATTATAGATCCTGGAAGGCAATTCTGATTGGTCAATAAAAATCGATTTCAATGCTATTTTTTTTTTGTTTTTTATGAGTTTAGCCAATTTATCATGAAAGGTAAAAGGGGATAAAGGAACCGTGTGTTGATTGTCCTGTAAATATAAGTTGTCTTCCTCCATATGTAAAAAGGGAATAAATAAATCAATTAAATTTCGGGATGCTTCATGAAGTGCTTCTTTCGGAGTTAAACTTCCGTTTGTCCATATTTCGAGAAAAAGTATCTCTTGTTTTTCATTCCCATTCCCATAAGAATGAATACTATGATTCGCGTTTCGAACAGGCATGAATACAGCATCTATAGGATAACTTCCATCTTGAAAGTTATGTGGCGTTTTTATAAGATATCCACGATTTCTCTCTATTTGTAATCCAATACAAAAATCAATTGGTTCCGTTAAACTAGCTATATGTTGTGTATTATCAACGATTTCTACATAAGGCGGCAAGATGATATCTTGAGCAGTTACAGATCCAGGACCCTTGACACAAATAGATGCGTCAGAAGTTCCATATAGATTACTTCTTAATACAATTTCTTTCAAATTCATTAAAATTTCATGTACCGATTCTTGAATGCCCATTATGGTAGAATATTCATGTGGGATTTTCTCAGATTTTACACGTGTGATACATGTTCCTTCTATTTCTCCAAGTAAAGCTCTTCGCATCGCAATGCCTATTGTGTCGGCTTGGCCTTTCATAAGTGGAGACAGAATAAAGCGTCCATAATAAAGGCGTTTACTGTCTGTTCTTGATTCAACACACTTCCACTGTAGTGTCCGAGTAGATACTGTTACTTTCTCTCGAACCATAGTACTATTATTTGATTAGATCATCGAATCTTTTATTTCTCTTGAGATTTCTTCAATGTTCAGTTCTACACACGTCTTTTTTTCGGAGGTCTACAGCCATTATGTGGCATAGGAGTTACATCCCGTACGAAAGTTAATAGTATACCACTTCGACGAATAGCTCGTAATGCTGCATCTCTTCCGAGACCGGGACCTTTTATCATGACTTCTGCTCGTTGCATACCTTGATCCACTACTGTACGGATAGCGTTTGCTGCTGCGGTTTGAGCAGCAAACGGTGTTCCTCTTCTCGTACCTTTGAATCCAGAAGTACCGGCGGAGGACCAAGAAACTACTCGACCCCGTACATCTGTAACAGTGACAATGGTATTATTGAAACTTGCTTGAACATGAATAACTCCCTTTGGTATTCTACGTGCACCCTTACGTGAACCAATACGTCCATTCCTACGCGAACTAATTTTCGGTATAGCTTTTGCCATATTTTATCATCTCGTAAATATGAGTCAGAGATATATGGATATATCCATTTCATGTCAAAACAGATTCTTTATTTGTACATCGGCTCTTCTGGCAAGTCTGATTATCCCTGTCTTTGTTTATGTCTCGGGTTGGAACAAATTACTATAATTCGTCCCCGCCTACGGATTAGTCGACATTTTTCACAAATTTTACGAACGGAAGCTCTTATTTTCATATTTCTCATTCCTTACCTTAATTCTGAATCTATTTCTTGGAAGAAAATAAGTTTCTTGAAATTTTTCATCTCGAATTGTATTCCCACGAAAGGAATGGTGAAGTTGAAAAACTAATCCTTCAAATCTTTGTTGTGGAGTCGATAAATTATACGCCCTTTGGTTGAATCATAAGGACTTACTTCAATTTTGACTCTATCTCCTGGCAGTATCCGTATAAAACTATGCCGGATCTTTCCTGAAACATAATTTATAATCAGATCTAAACAAACCCGGAACAGACCGTTGGGAAGCGATAGCGATTCAGTAATTAAAGCTTCATGACTCCTTTTTGGTTCTTAAAGTCCCCTTGAGGTATCAACTAATAAGAAAGATATTAGACAACCCCCCTTTTTTATTTTTCACAAATAGGAAGTTTCGAATCCAATTTGGATATTAAAAGGATTACCAGATATAACACAAAATCTCTCCACCTATTCCTTCTAGTCGAGCCTCTCGGTCTGTCATTATACCTCGAGAAGTAGAAAGAATTACAATCCCCATTCCACCTAAAATTCGCGGAATTCGTTGATAATTAGAATAGATTCGTAGACCAGGTCGACTGATTCGTTTTAAATTTAAAATATTTCTATAGGGTCTTTTCCTATTCCTTCTATGTCGCAGGGTTAAAACCAAAAAATATTTGTTGTTTTCTCGATGTTTTCTCACGTTTTCGATAAAACCTTCTCGTAAAAGTATTTGAACAATATTTTCGGTAATATTAGTAGATGCTATTCGAACCACCCTTTTTCGATCCATATCAGCATTTCGTATAGAAGTTATTATCTCAGCAATAGTGTCCCTACCCATGATGAACTAAAATTATTGGGGCCTCCAAATTTGATATAATCAACGTGTTTTTTACTTATTTTTTTTTTTTTTGAATATGATATGAATTATTAAAGATATATGCGTGAGACACAATCTACTAATTAATCTATTTCTTTCAAATACCCCACTAGAAACAGATCACAATTTCATTTTATAATACCTCGGGAGCTAATGAAACTATTTTAGTAAAATTTAATTCTCTCAATTCCCGGGCGATTGCACCAAAAATTCGAGTTCCTTTTGGATTTCCTTCTTGATCAATAACAACTGCAGCATTGTCATCATATCGTATTATCATCCCGTTGTCACGTTTGAGTTCTTTACAGGTCCGCACAATTACAGCTCTGACTACTTCTGATCTTTCTAGGGGCATATTTGGTACGGCTTCTTTGATCACAGCAACAATAACGTCACCAATATGAGCATATCGACGATTGCTAGCTCCTATGATTCGAATACACATCAATTCTCGAGCCCCGCTGTTATCCGCTACATTTAAATGGGTCTGAGGTTGAATCATTTTTTTAATCCGTTCTTTGAATGCAAAGGGCGAAGAAAAAAAGAAATATTTTTGTCCAAAAAAAAGAAACATGCGGTTTCGTTTCATATCTAAGAGCCCTTTCTGCATTTTTTTCTATTACATTACGAAATAATGAATTGAGTTCGTATAGGCATTTTGGATGCTGCTAGTGAAATAGCCCTTCTGGCTATATTTTCTGTTACTCCACCCATTTCATAAAGTATTCGACCCGGTTTAACAACAGCTACCCAATATTCAGGGGATCCTTTTCCTGAACCCATACGTGTTTCTGCGGGTCTTAGTGTAACTGGTTTGTCTGGAAATATACGTACCCATATTTTTCCACCACGACGTGCATTTCGTGTCATTGCTCGTCGGCCTGCTTCTATTTGTCTAGATGTAATCCAAGCAGGTTCAAGTGCCTGAAGAGCATATTTACCGAAAGAAATATGATTACCTCGATGAGATATTCCCTTCATTCTTCCTCTATGTTGTTTACGGAATCTGGTTCTTTTGGGGTTATAGTTGATGGTTGTTTCTGAATTCCATCTCTACTACAGAACCGGACGTGAGAGTTTCTTCTCATCCAGCTCCTCGCGAATAAA
>JASVEL010000726.1:0-196001 GCA_032618575.1 Nicotiana noctiflora
AGGAGCAAAGAAAGTTAAGGTCCGGGTCAACGATATCTTCGATGTCCGGCAAACCGCATGTGAGGGGCTCAAGTACTTCTTGGCCAGATTCAACAGAGTGAGGATGAGCCTACCAAACATATCGGAAGGCATGGCTGCAACAGCCTTCCAAAACGGGTTGAACAGAGAAGGTTCAAGAGCAACCAAAAAGCTACTGAGCCGACTCATGAAGTATCCCCCCACCACATGGGAGGAAATTCACAACGCCTACTGCGCCGAGGTACGAGCGGACGAGGATGATCTCAACGGACCAACCCAGCGGCTCACGACGATACAGTCATAAGCAACAAAGGATCGATGTAGCGAAGGCCGACGGGAACAATCCTCACATTTCAACAAAGAAAGGCACCAGCCTTACACCAGATCCTCGCACCCACCACCGCCCAGACACACAAAAGCACTGCAACGACATGACGTCGCACTCCCTAACGAAAGAGGTATGCCACCTTTATTATCTGCCTATAACTTTTGCGTGTCACCTTCAAAATTAGTGTACGCACTGGTGAAGATGGGCGCCAAAGTACAATGGCCGCAGAAAATGAAATCAGACCCTGCCACAAGGAAATCAAATATCATATATGAATTCCACCAGGAACGAGGACACAAGACCGAAGACTGCATATGGCTACGGTAGGAGGTAGTTAGGATGATGAACCAAGGATACTTAAGAGAGCTACTCAGTGATAAAGGGAAGATAAATTTCGCACGAGGGCGGGAACAGCCTCAGGGACCGCCAAACCCACCGTCGCCGGTGCGCATCATCAATATGATCGTCGGAGGAGGCGAGGATTTGACAATCAATCATGTAAAATTCACCACCTCGCACAAATTAAAGTGAACAATCACCCACGAACGGTATGACGACTTCGAAGAAAGTATCACATTCGATAAGTCTAATGCCGACGGTTTGTCTTTTCCTCATTATGATGCTTTAGTCATAACTTTAAGTATTGCTGACACTGACATTAAGAGGATCATGGTTGATGACGAAAGCAGTGCTTGTATTATCCATCCAAGAGTCCTCGCTCAAACGAGGCTCGAAGATAAGATAATACCATGTTGCATAACACTAACTGGTTTTAACAATGCAGTGGAACGAACCTCCGGGGAGGTATCATTACTGATTTTAGCAGGGGGAGTTACACTGGAAATCACTTTCCATGTCATGAACCAGGAAACAGCCCACAACGCCATCATAGGACGACTATGGATACGCGTCATGAGAGCAGTCCCCTCAAGCTTCTACCAAGTGATCAAGTTCCCCATCTCTTGGAGAGTGTTTAGCATTCGAGGCGAATCGCGCACAGCACAAAAATGCAACCGAATCACCCAAGACTGCTCACACACCAAACAGTTGAAAGGTGCAAGTGCGGAGGCATAGCAATCAGCCATGTCGGGGACTAAGGTCAACCCGACAGCAGACGCTATAGAAGATCCGGATATCGTAGAAGCCTGCAAGGTGACGGTCGAGGATATCGACCCGGTACAACTAGAAAGCACCGACCACACGAAGAAAGCCTACATCGGACACAACCTCTGCAATCCATGTAAGTACCATGAATTCCTAACTAATCACATGGATCTTTTTGCTTTTTCTCATTCAGATATGCCGGGAATACTGAAAGACATCGCTACCCACAAGCTAAATATCGACCCACTGTATCCACACGTACGACAAGTTAGAAGGAAATTCAATGCTACAATCAACAATGCCATCGGCGAAGAGGTAGATAAGCTACTGGCCAATGGATCCATAAGGGAATCAAAATATCCCCAATGGGTTGCCAACGTCGTGATGGTTAAGAAGAAAAATGGGAAATGGAATATGTGCGTCGACTTCACCAATCCCAACAAAGCATGCCCAAAAGACTCATTCCCATTACCCCACATCGACCAGTTGATCAACGCCACAGCGGGACATGAGCGGCTAAGTTTCTTAGATGCCTACTCCAGCTACAACCAAATTATGATGGCCGAAGAGGACCAAGAGAAAACAATATTCATCACCCACCAGGGGACATATTGCTACAAAGTGATGCCGTTCGGACTCAAAAACACATGGGCAACATATCAGAGATTGATCACCAGAATGTTCAAGGAATAGCTCAGCAAGACCATGGAAGTCTACATCGACGATATGCTGGCAAAATTGGCAAACAAAGAAGACCACCTTGACCATCTGAAAGAAGCCTTTGAGATACTGCAACAATATGGGATGAAATTGAACCCAGAAAAATGTGCCTTCGGCATAGCAGCAGGGAAGTTCTTAGGGTTCCTCGTATCACAACGAGGTATCAAAGTCAACCCGAACGAGAAGGCAAAATCCTCAATAACTAAGACCTTGAACAGCAAGAAATAGGTATAGAAGCTGACATGGCAAATAGCTGCCCTATCTAGGTTCATCTCGCGATCCTTCGACAGGTGCCATAAATTTTTTAGCGTATTAAGAATAGATCACGGACTGCAATGGAATGTGGAGTGCTCCGAAGCTTTGAAAAAGTTAAAGGAATACATGTCTTTGCCACCACTGCTAGTCAAGGTGAACCCCCTTGAACCCTTGCTAGTATACACGGCGGTGTCCGAAGTCGCTATCAACATAGTCCTAGTCCGCAAAAACAAAGGTACACAATCTCCTATTTACTATATAATCAAAACCCTAGTGGACTCCGAAACACGGTATCCACACCTTGAAAAGCTTGCCCTAACACTAGTCGTAGCTTCACGAAAGCTTAAACCTTACTTTCAGTGCCACCCCATAAGAGTTGTGACGACTTTTACTCTGAGGAGCATCCTACATAAACCCGAACTGTCGAGAAGGGTCGCCAGATGGTCCATAGAGCTCAGTGAGCACGACATATCCTACCACCCCCGAAATGCCATGAAGTCGCAGGTGCTTGCGGATTTTGTCATCGATTTCAGTACCAATATTTTGCCGGAAGTGGAACTCAAGGCCATCCGCGCCACACCCGGTACTAGGACTTGTACTCAATGTCCCCACAGGCGAAATAATTTTCCAGTCCATACGATGCCCCGAGATGACTAACAATGAGGTCGAGTTTGAGGCTGTAATTGTCGGTAAAAAGTTAGCCATCAAATACGTGGCTCCATGACTCATCCTCCATTATGATTCTCAACTCGTGGTAAACCAGGTCACCGAGATTTACAAGATCAAGGAACAGAAGTTGTAGAAATATCAGTCAAAATCCACAAGTTGATGCCCGAATTCGATGAATGCCGCCTGGAACAAATTCTAAATGCGTAGAACGTCGAAGCAGACGACCTGGCCAAATTGGCAGTAGCCACCAAGAACATCAACAAAGGGAACATAGTCACCATACTCCATTCAGCCATAGAACACACTGAGGTACTCTCTTTAAATCTGACTTGGGACTGGCACAACCAATTTATCTCCTATTTGCAGGACGTGACACTCTCACACGACAAAAAGGTAGCTAAAAAGCTCCGCGTACAGGCCGCTCGATACTGCCTAATTAACCATGACCTGTACAAAAAAACTTTTGGGTGACTCCTCGTTAAGTGCTTAGGGATGCAACAAACAAGGCAAGTAATCGAAGAGGTACATGAGGGTCACTGCGATGCACACACGGTAACCGCGCCCTAGTCTTTTACATTATCCGCGTCGGGTACTACTGGCCCATAATGAAAAAAAGGCAGCAGAGTACGTTTGTAGGTGCGAACAATACCAAGAGTACTCCCCCATGATACATCAACCGGGAGAGCCCTTACACTCGGTAACATCACCTTGGCCTTTCATTAAATGGGGAATTGACATAATCGGACCCCTACCAGCAGGGCGAGGAAAGGTACAATTTCTGTTAGTTTTGACTAACTACTTCTCCAAGTAGATTGAAGCAGGTGAGTACGCCCAAATACGCGAACAAGAAGTCATATCCTTCATATGAAAAAACATCATATGCCATTTCGGCATTCCCAAAGAAATCAGCTGCGACAATGGCCCACAATTCATCAGCAAAAAGATAATGGAATTATGTGATAAATGGCGTATCAAACGGATAATCTCCATGCCGTATCATTCCGCTGCCAACGGCCAAACTGAAGCATCCAACAAAATAATACTGAACATTCTGAAAAAGAAACTCGAAGAAGCTAAAGGGCTCTGGCCCGAATTACTACCAGAAGTACTCTAGGCGTACCAGACAACACCCAAATCCAGCACAAGAGATACACCATACTCACTAGTCTACGGAATCGATGCGGTTATACCAGTCAAAATCGGAGAACCGAGCCTAGATACCCACACACCAGCGGACCAGATAACGACATGGGTAGGCTTCAAGACCTTGACGAAGTCGAAGAACGAAGGGATATGGCCCACATAAGAATGATGGCTCAAAAGTAACAAGTCAAAAGGTATTACAACAAAAAGGCCAAAATATGACCACTCAAAGTAGGGTACTACATCCTCATAGCAAAAACTTTAGCGTCAAAAGACCCGACCGAAGGGAAATTGGGCACCAATTGGAGCGGTCCATATAAAATAAGAGCATACGCACATAACAGAGCATTCTAGTTGGAAATAATGGAAGCAAAAACACTCCAGAACAACTGGAACGTCGCCCACCTGAAATACTTCCACTTTTGAAAGGCATCTCCCGAGTCGTACTCATTTTTCCTATTAATACCCAATTTTTTCTGTCTATTTTTATACTCAAAATACTTTCAAAATAGCATATGTATGCATATATAAGCATCCCCAAAGGTTGTGATATTTTCCCTCATTTTTAAAGATTTTTAGAATCAATTTATTATTTATTTTAACAGTATAAAACCCCAATAATTATTCCCAAATTGTCAATTTTGTAAGCCATATATTGTCCACGTTTATATTTACAACAAATATAATTAAGGTGATTTTTTCACATTTTTTATAAATTTATTTGATATTTTTAAGCTAAATTATTCAAAATTGCAATTATAGCCTATGCTATAATTAACCGCGTTTTATAATTATAAAATCATTCTAGATATTTTTAAATTAATTTTATATATTATCAATTAGTGTTGTGCTTTCAATTTGTTTTAAAATTATTTTTTATCTATTTTAATTAATTAAAAAGAGGAAAATGGCTATTTAAAAGCTGACCCATTTCCATTTCTATTTTAGCCACAATTTTGACCTCAATTAGACAACCCAATTTCCCATTTAACCTGCCCCAAACCCGTTTGCTTTACCCGCTCGCCTCCCATTATTTAATCTTGGATGTTGACTGTTTTAATCAACAGCCACCCTTCTTCCTTTCCTTTTTAATTCCCCAAGCCCCCTAACCCTAGATCATTTTCTAAAACCATTGCCCCCAAATCCCTTCCCCTCTCAAATGCTCTCTAAACCCTAGCTGACTACCTTCATCTCCGACCAAATTCACCGGCGTCCATGGCTTCTCAGGCCATGGACATCCTATATTCTCCCCATTTTTCACCCCAAGCCATGATTATTCGAGGCTTTCAAAGTTCAACCTTCAACAGACCTGTTCAGGTCCTCCACCGGCCTGAACTCCTTTGGCTTCACCTGTTCCGTTCTGGTGTGTTCAAGCTCTGAAGGATTTAGCCATGGCCTAGATTCGTTCAGAGACCAAACTATTCTTGGCCTTCTCGTCTCTAGGGTTTCTGAGAAACCCTAAAAAGCTTGATTCGAGGTTTTTCTTTCCTTATTTTCTTAGATCATTAGCAGATCTATGCTCTATTCAGTGTTAACAACTTCCCCTAATTTTCCTTTTTCAAAATTAGTCTGTTCAAATTAGGGTTTTAAAAAAAACGATTCTTCTTCTTCTCTCTTTGTGTGAATCTGTGTGTTCATGCCATGCTTTAGGGGATTTTTCAATGCTTCTACTGATTTTTTTATAAGCATGTTTATACTCATATCTTGCCTGTCCTTTTACTATTTCCCCTACTGAAAGTGTTTACTTTTACTAGATTTATTTGGGTTGTGAACTTGCTTCTTTTATTGCTTCCTAAATTTCTATGGCATCTCCTCTCTCTTCTGAATTGGTTTGAGTTTAAGTTTTTCTAAAGAACTTGCTCTTCATGAGCTTTGTCACTCTACTAGTTCTGATTGCAACGCGTGCTTGTGTATTTCCTCAAGGAACTTTGAAAGAGTTCCCCAAGCTTATTGTGAGAATCTGCCTTCTCTTTTCTGTGTCCTACTTGGACTAAAGCTCCATGCATGTGATTCTTACGAGCTCTTGGTTCTATGGTTCCACCCTAGAAACCCTAGGCTCTCAAACTCATGTTGAGTTCATAGACTGAATTGGAACTGGCTTTTCTTTTGCTTATGATTCAAAAACTGTTTATGCGGATCTCTTCTTCCTTGCTTGATGTTAGCATGCTTATACACGAGAGTTTTTTCTTCTGAATTGATTCTATTAGCTTGTGATTGATTTCAATCTCCTTTTTACTGAGGCTCGATTGATTTGCTACTGATTTTTACAACCCAGTCTTTTCCATATTTTCCTGACTAAGTTCATTCAAGGTTTTTTGAATTTCCGACTGTTTGATTATTTTATTTCCTTATTCTTTCAAAAACATGTACTGTAGTTTCCTACCTTAAATAGATTCTGTGTGCACTTGCCCTTTATTATGTTATTCTGAAAGGTTTTCCCTTCCTTAATTACCACTCCTGTTTGAAATCAAATCCCTTTGACTAAGGGAGATTTTATTTGATTGAATGAGAATTTATTTCCTTGCCTTCTTGTCTACTAATTTTTGCACTATAAAAGCACATAGCACACATGAGTTTTGGACACACGAACAATTATCAGTTCACACACAAAAACTCTTTCTTCTCTTTTCTTCTCTGCTACTTGTTCTGCTGCTTGGGTGAAAGCGAAGGCTAAACTATAGGACTCCACCTGCCCTACTTTCTTTACTGTTTGAATTTGCAACTGGTATGTCCATGATTTAAATACCATCTCCAGGCTACATGTTTATTTATCCTTTTCACATGTCTGTTGATATTCAACTTTATTACATTATGTAGTTAAATTTCAGCATGCCACATCCCTCCCCATATTCCCATGTTTGGATTTTGTTAGGCTTGTATTAATACTTTCCTGCACATCCCTACCCCATATTCCCATGACTTTGACTCTATTATGCTTGTATTAGCACTTTCCTGCACATCCCTACCCCATATTCCCATGATTTAATTTTGTTTGCTGGTACAAATGCTTCTTCATCAATCCCTTCCCCTAACCCCTTTGTGTGTGAGTATTGTTTTAGACTAGGGTGGCATTCTATTGCCATCCCTAGTTTAGAACCAGGCTGCCCTAAATCTGTGCTCAAATAAGTCCCATTCCCTTAATAAATGTTATGTGTTGAGCTTGACTCGAGTCTAGTGGTTTCCGAATCAACATTCAGGCCCTGCCTAACTTCTAAAGTCTGCTATTCATTTGTTTCGACCAAGTAAAGGGTCAGGGGTATGCCAGCCCCACTCATGTCTAGGCATGACCATCCTTTATTTAAGCCTTCCTCTAATCCCCTCACTTTACACTTATTCTTAGTTCTTTAAGTCCTACCCTCACTGTGGTAAGCCATGCTAAGGGTCCCTGGAGCCCCATCTGAACTTTGATGCCTAAGGGCTGGTAATTCCACACATTGCACTACTCAATCTAATCTCTAGGGTGTAACCATTGCCTGGGCTTCTTGAAAGCCCTTGGAACTTTGAAACACTCTAAGAGAAGGCCTTGGAACTTGGAATCTGAATTTGGTGAAACAAATGTTATTGGATAGCAAGATTGAATTAGGCTGGTCGGATCTAGTTGTAGGATGTGATGTATTTTCTGTTATTTACTTTATTTTCAGTATAATTTTGTAAAAAGAAACTCAGGGAAATATTAGTACAAGGTATGGGAAGGGTTTACTTTATTGCATGTAATTAAGGGTAGATACCAGGCCTATATAATCTAATGTTATAATTCAGTCACCTAGATACCGTGCCTATAGGTTCAACGCTTTAAGTTACCTAGATACTCACCTAGATACCATGTCTATAGGTTCAACGCTTTAAATCACCTAGATACCATGTCTATAGGTTTTAATATTTCTTAGCCCAATCATTTAGAAATCATGTCCATAAGATTTAATGTTCAATTATGCTCAATCATTAGAAATCCTGCCTATAGGACCTAATGACCAAAACTTAGTTGCATATAGAAATCATGCCTATAGGAAATTCATAAACGCTATGCAAATTGTAGGATAATCAAATGCTCATTTCGTACCAGTTTAATAACAGTAACACGTCTTAAAAAATCAACGTATAGATATCCTTCCGGTAGGGTTTCAAACTCGCTTAAGTCTGTATAAGCAATAATCTGGCAATTAGCTTCCGCGTTTTCAGCAAAACTCGTCCAAGATTTTTGGTTTCGAACTCTTACCGGTCTGCAAGGCTCTTAAATTTTCTTAACTTGCATCTTCTCAAACAATTTTCAACTTTTTGCTTGAATTTTTATTCATCTCATGAAACTACAATTTCAAAACAGTCTTTAACTCATCCTTACTTTCAAAGTTTTGAACTCTTCTTTATAACTCTACTGTATTTTACTTAAATAATTTCGCTGATTTTCAAAGCCATCTCTGAACTTATGTAATTTTCAAACTGTTGTTCCAAACTTCTCTGCATTAGGTTCTTAGTCAAATAATCTGTTTAAAAATACCTCAATTTCTAATAATTGGATCCAGCTTGCCTAATGCAGACTTTTTATCCAACTTTATGTGTTAAACTAATTTGTCCATTATCAGTTTTAATATTAAAACCAAATCAGTAATTGGAAGTCATGCTAAACTACTTGTTGTGTGGCTTAAGGGGTTTCATGTGCAGCCTTGTATGTTTGTTTATCCCCTTTATGTGCTATCTGTTTTGATTGACGCCTTAGCATTTTTACCTTTAAACTCCATATATGTCCCTTTAGGATTAGAAGTCCTAAGTACCACGGGACTGATAGGTTGGGACGGGTATTAGCATGCAATAAGTAAACGAGACTAAATGCGCTTAAATACCTTAATGGGGTGGGAAGGGTAGAATATCGAGATGATGACAATGGTGCGCTAATATCCCGTGTGGGAATAACTTGCTGGATATTGCACCAATGTGATCCATATTATATTTAAACTAGGACCCTCTCTCTCTCTCTTACTTATATGACATGCTGTTTTTTTCCTATAAAATTTTATGTCTTCTTTCCAAAAGCACTTACGTCTTTTCTCTCTTTCAAAACTTTCAACTTATTTGTATCCCTATGTTCAAATCTTGTTTGTTTACTCCTATTCTTCTTAAAGTCACAACTAAGCAAGGTCGGGATCCATACTAGTGGATCTTGAGGGGTGCCTAACACCTTCCCCTTGAGATAATCTCAAGCCCTTACCCGAACTCTGTTTTTTTCTTTCAAAACTTCTTCATTTATTTAAAGTGTCCTATTGCTCTATAATCATTAGGTGGCGACTCTTCAAATTCCGTAACCTAAATTCCTCAAAAGGGAATGAGAGTTGTTTTGTCCATAATGTCGTGAACCTGATTTCTCCTTCTTCAGAAAAAGGGGGCGTCGACATTCCCTTACCCGAGTTTTGTCCCAATTGGGTTTTCTCGGGAAGGTTTTTAACAAGGCAGTAAAGGAGACACCCAGGGGCACATGGAAACAGGTTTATCATATCAGTCGGTTGGCACGTCTCTCCAGTCCGGTATAATAAAAGGACTTGCCTAGTTACCTTCTCCATTATGTAAGCGGCTACAGCCACCTTTCCATTATGTAAGCGGTTACGACCACCTTCTCCATTATGTAAGCGGCTACGGCTACCTTCTCCATCATATAAGCGGCTACGACCACCTTCTTCATTATGTAAGTGGCTATGGCTACCTTCTCCATTATGTAAGCGGCTACAACCACCTTCTCCACTATGTAAGCGGCTACAGACACCTTCTCTATTATGTAAATGGCTATGGCTACCTTCTCCATTATGTAAGCGGCTACAACCACCTTCCCCATTATGCAAGCGGCCATGGTCGTCACAAATAATTGTCAACTTTGTCCAACGATGACGGATAAACACTTCAACGATAGTTGAGATTATGTCCTTTTTGGGCCAAAGTCCATTGCCAATAATCGTCGAGTCCGCTCGACGATAACGGATAAACACTTCAACGACATTTGAAGTCACATCCTTTTGGGTCAAAGGCCATTGCCAAATAATTATCGACTCTGTTTGATGATGACGGATAAACACTTCAATGACAGTTGAAGTTACATCTTTTTGGGCCAAAGGCCATCGCCAACAATTGTCGACTCCATTCGACGACGACGTATAACCACTTCAACAGCAGTTGAAGTTACATCCTTTTGGGCCAAAGGCCATCACCAATAATCATCGACTCCGCTCGACGATAACAGATAAATACTTTAACAACATTTGAAGTTACATCCTTTTGGGGCCAAAGGCCATCGCCAACAATTGTCGACTCCGTTCGACGATGATGGATAAACACTTCAACAACAGTTGAAGTTACATCCTTTTGGGCCAAAGGTCATCGCTAATAATTGTCGGCTCCGTTCGGCAATGATGGATAAACACTTCAACATCATTTGAAGTCATATCTTTTGGGCCAAAGGCCATCACCAATAAGTGTCAACTCCGTTCAACGATGACGGATAAACACTTCAACAACATTTGAACTTACATCCTTTTGGGCCAAAGGCCATCGCCAATAATTGTCGACCCCGCTAGACGATGACAGATAAACACTTCAATGATAGTTGAAGTTACATCCATTTAGGCCAAAAGCCATCACTAAGGATCGTCGATGCCATCTGATAGTAACAAGCAGTGTATAAGCAAAGAACAATGCGAAAGGATAAGCAATACAAGCATAACTCTTTTACTATAACAAAAATTACGTACACTTAGTCCCACGAAAGGCTCCCATTACATTCTGAAAAAAGAAAGAAGAAAAAAACGCAAAATCTATACAAGTCCTAAGGGGCTTCACTAGGTTTGTTCTCGCCATCTGCTCACCCCCCCTCCTGGTCGCCACGGTAAACCTCATTAAATCATGGGCTAGACTCAAGCCAACTAATGTCCTTAGAAGTACAACCTTCTCGGTCGGAAGAATCGTAGTTGTACCTACAGGCCGCATGGGTGGCACGAGCCTCACACTAAAGTGCTTGGACCTCCTCCTCAGAGGCACGTCCCACAACAAGAAGTCCTTTA
Organism: Nicotiana noctiflora; assembly: GCA_032618575.1. Classification (NCBI taxonomy): domain Eukaryota; kingdom Viridiplantae; phylum Streptophyta; class Magnoliopsida; order Solanales; family Solanaceae; genus Nicotiana; species Nicotiana noctiflora. The sequence goes on from JASVEL010000726.1 coordinate 11,278, forward strand.
TACACGTCTAACTTATCTTCCGCATATATCTACATCTCATGTGCATCGCGAGCCTCATCTCCGAACAGTGGTAGGGCAGCACGTTTGAGAACGTCAATCTCAGTCGCCTGAGTTGCAAGCTTGGCTGTTAAAGCCGCCACCCTACTATGAAGGTCATCTACCTCCACCGCCACTCCACGGCTAAGCTCTAACTCTTACTCCATCGGCTTGAAGAGCGACTCCAGCTCACTATTGCGAGCCCTCGCCCTTATCAACTCTTCATTTGCTTTTTCTAGCTCCACCACTCTGAGGTTTAATTGAGCCTCCCTTTGTTTGAGGCCCTCCCAAAAAATATGGAATTACGGATCCTGCTGGAAAATATCTATTGCCGCCTGGTGTTTGGAATGACACCATTTATATTTCTTGACCATCTTGTCAAAAACGATCGCTTTCTTCTTCTTGCACCACCGTCTCTCTACCTCTAGAACTAGGGTCAAAAAAGAAAAAAGAGAGACGAGTGTGTGTACATATATATAATTCAGTACGCATATAGATTCAACTATATAATATGCAGAAGAATAGAGAAGTTACCTGCAACGCTGTACTCGCAACCCGCTGGAATAGCTCCGCATCGCTGACAACATTCATCATCTTATGCTCAAGGTCCGCACAAAGTAGGGCCATATCTAATGCGACCCGCACGTTGTACAGCAGCAAGTTGTAACCCTCCAGAATCACAATACGACGATCAGATCCATCTGCCATCATCTCCACTTGCGCATGGCCCTCCGCCATTCCACCCGTGTTCCCACGGGTGACCTCAACAATTGTACCCCCAGATTCACCACCAACAAGGGGCGATGAAATGACCTCAGCAACATGAGCCACACTAGTACCAACATTAGCACGTATATGAGTGGTCGGCCTCCCAGAACGGATGGCGTCAGCCATAAAGACGGGCCTAGTTGGCTGGAGAGGCACATTCCTCTCTTCGTCCCCAGTCGCCACCGCCTTGCCCGTCATGAGCCTCCTTCTTTTCCTCTCCTCCAGCTCCTCTCCCTCGGAAGGCTTGTCCATAGGGTGTGGAGACGACGTCAATGGCCTCTCCTCGCTTGTGGCTATTCCTATAGGCGCTGCCTCTTGCAAAGAGGCTATAGTCACCCACTCCCTAACAGATACGTAAAGTATTTCCTGCTCAGCCGGATTGGTATCTGGTTGGTAAGAGGTGGCTGTTGTCACCCTCTTCTTTGGAGCACTTTGACCTGTCAACAACAATGATTTAGCCAACGAGGCTTACAAAAATGATTGAGTAAAGTCAAGGAAAACACCTGAAGGGCTCGTAGGGCCGTAGCATTCAATGAACTTCGCCCACTTACGAGTCCCCTCTGCTAAAGGCAATGGGACGGATACCAACTGCCTTATATCAGTTATGAACTGATGAGTGTGAGCTACCACTGTAAAGTCATAAATTTTTTATAAGGGTGGTGTAATCGGAACCGCTAAAGTCCAAAACGATAAGCAATGTAACAGAAACAAATACTTACGTCTCGAATTCCACCTTTCAGGGAATCCGACGGGGTTGGACACCAGGTGTTCCATTCTAATAAAGAAATACTTGCACCAATAGCCTCGGTTGGGCCGGTCGTTGGTTTCCACGATCAGCCCTTTTGAACCACGATTTTTTAAATGCACCATGGTACCCCTCAAGTAGCTAGCGCCAAATAGCTGCAAAAGGTGGTAAACGGAGACCTCCAACCCTACTAACTCCGCGTAAGTAGACACTAACCTAAATGCCTTTAAGGTATACGGAGTAAGTTGGGTAGGGCATATATTATAGAAACGACAAAGTTATTCCGCCAAGGGAAGAAAGGGGAGCTCATAACCAATCAGAAAGGGGTGTTCGTAGAATGTACAATACCCCGGACTATGGGTATTCGCGTAATCATCCCCCGCTAGATCCATCTCTATGTGAGCGGGTATACCATATGAAGTACTACGGAGGTCCAAGTCAGCTTGTTTTAATTTAGACTTTTCCAAGGCTGTTCGGGAGAATCTCTTTGAAAATCCCTCATAGCAAGAAGTTGTTTTGGGAGTACATTATCTACGGTGAGAGGGGTGAGATCCTTCCTTTCTCCCCTTTATTACCGCTAGATGGAGGCGGTGCGTCAGTTGATTTATTACTACGATCTCCGAAAGTACTGCCATGTTTTGATTTCCCATCATTTTTCGAGTAAGGAGCGATGTATTACACAACCACAGACGTATTTCTACAAAAGCTGTGAGTTCTTGTGGAGATGAAGCACTTTCCTGAAACAGTCGAAAAACTTTTCACAAATGATCTAAAGTTATGTTAGAATTGAACCCATTCTCTATTTATAGGGTTGGGTAGCGTTGTAATCGAAGAGCCAAAACCCTAACAGGCGCGGAAAACCAAGCATCAGAACACCTTTTGCATTTCCTTGGGAACACGCACAATGATGACGCATACGCGCCAATATTCCAACATATTCAAATGGTCGCCCCCTTTACGTCCTCATCAAAATATGATCAAAATTTTCCTAACATGCGATCCGAGTATCTGTCCATCGGTGAGATAACATGAGGTGAGTAAAAAATTATTTCGTTTATAGAAAATTCCCAAATCCATCTTCATCATTTATACATGTATCTCAGGCCAGGGAGAACAAATATCAACATCTATGAATTTCAAGGCAAGTAATACAAGCATGCGCAAATTACGCCGAGGTCGTACGGCCTGGTCCAACAATACTTAAATTTTGCACTGCCAGAGGGATGAATGACGCAAACTATAGATGTATCTATTACCCCTCTCGCGAATCATACATGTGCCGCAGTCAAATATAAATAAACACACTAAACAATAAATCAAGAATTCATAATAATTATCCAATAAAAGGCAATTTTTTCATTTTTTAAATGATGTCTAGTCTTTTAGAAAATCATTTACATGTTCGATATGTTTTCTGCATTTGAAATTGACAACAAGATTGCAAATATTACAAGTGAAGCATGCTTTTGGGCCTTAGACTACCCGGACTTAAGCATAATAGTAGCTATGCACAGACTCCCGTCACCTCGTGCTTACGTAGCCTCCACAAATAGAAGCACATATCCAATTAATTAACCTATGGGGACAGTTCCCTCTTACAAGGTTAGCAAGGAGACTCAATTCACTCCGAAGTTCAATAACCGGCATTCCATGCCCTTCTGAAGACTCAAATGGATGCACAATGCTCCAAAACTAGCAAATAATTATGTAATCCCATTAATTTATGCTCAATTACTCATAATATTCCAATTTATAACAATTTCTAACCACGATTGAAAAGTCGGTAAAAATCACCGTCGGGCCCACGCGCCCGGATTTTGAAAATTTTTGAAGATAAACTTTACAATCTCACGAACTCAAATATATAATTTATTCTCAATTCCATGCCCAAAATCGTGGCCAAAATCCAAGAATACCAATTTCTAGATTTTTCTAGAAAATCCCAAATTTCTAAAAATTTCCATACTTTAATCTGTATCTAAATCATGTATTTAACTTGTAATGTGAGGGAACAACTTACCTTGTGATACTTGAAGAATATTTCCCCTTGAAGCTCCCCAAAATCTCCCACACCAAATGAAAATGGGAGAAAAATGGCCAACTTCGCCTTTGTAAAACCCTTTTACTACCCCCGCGATTTCTGCACCTGTGGCTCCTTGGCTGCATCCGCACTTTCGCTTCTGCTGCTTCCTCTTCCGCACCTGCGGCTGAATTTGCGCCATCGCAGGTGCACTAGCATTTCCGCTCTGCTATTTCTCTGCAGCCTAGACTTTTCGCTTCCACGAGCCCGCATTCGCGGCCCTACCCGAGTATGTGCGCAGTTACACCAGGTGCCCAACTGCTTCAGCTCTTCCTCAACTCCAATATTCGATCCGTTAATAACCTGAATCCAGCCAAGACCCCCGAGACCCCGTCCAATCACACCAATCAATTCTAAACAATAACGTGGACCTGCTCGAGGTCTCAAATCACATCAAACAATGCTAAAACCATGAATCGGGCTCCAATTCAAACTTAATAAACTTAAGAATTTCCAACTTCTACATTCGATGTCGAACCCTATCAAATCACATCCCATTGACCTATTTTTTTGCACACAAGTTAGATTCAACGTTGTAGACCTACTCCAACTTCTAGAATCGGAATCCGACCCTGATATCCAAAAAGTCAGCTTCCGGTCAAACTTCTAAAAAACCTTAAAAATTCTAACTTTACCCAAGTGACTCCAAAATAACCTACGGACCTCCAAAACCACTTCCGATCGCGCTCCCCCAACCAGAATCACCATATGGAGCTATCTCCAGACTCGAAATCCAAAAACGGACATCGCTAACATTAAAATGCACTTCAACCCAAATTTATGAAGTTCTTCCAAAATGCTAACTTCCACAATAGGCATCAAAATGCTCCCAGGTCATCCAAAATCTGATCCGAACATACACCCAAGTCCAAAATCATCATATGGGCCTGTTGGAATCTTCAAATCCTGATTCGAGGTGGTTTACTCAAAAATCTAATCTTAGATTCTTCCAATTTCAAGCTTTTGAAATGAGAACGTTTCTTTCAAAATCCAATCCGAACCTCTCGAGTTTTGATTTCGACTATGCATACAAGTTATTATACCTGAAGCTACTCTTGGCCTCAAACTGCCAAACAACGCGCTAGAGCTCAAAACGACTAGTCGGGTCGTTACATTCTCTCCCATTTAAAAATACGTTCATCCTCGGACGTGTTGGGACCTACACTCGATGTTGTCTAAAATCACTATTTAACACCTCGTGCACCTACCCGTGCTACCAGACTCAATTGAGCATATTAGCTCGATCAAATCTGAAGATATCCTCTTTTATTTAAGCAAATGAGCTTGAGAGCCTTCAACATCCAAAATTCTTAGCAGTCCTGCTTCCAATATATGAACATCGTGTCAATCACTACACAATGTACCAGAACATGACTGTATACCTATGTTGAATTCAAACCATGTGCCACATCATTCACAGGAACATAATAACATTCTCTGATCATAGCAACCGACATTCTCCGAATCTGATGCTCACAATGCATCTCATGACATGTATAAGTCTTGGTCCAACTCTTACAATACCACTACAATGGAAGAGGCGTGTAGTATCGAGTCGACAAATCTTTGAGTCTCTACTCCTGACAAGAAGCAACACCTCATTCTGAACCAAATAATGGTATTTGCTCTTTGGTATACTTCATATAGTCTGATCGCACTAATCCTAGATTCAATAATATTGTCTTACCTAGTATAAGATGCTCAGGCAATAAGCCACCCCAAACATGACCAAAAGTCTCATATGATGCCACAACGTGCGAGTAAGTTACAAACTCAAACGTGATACATAAGAGAAAGCAACCCTGGAAGGGACTACTCAACTCATGCAACTAATACAAACCTTCCTTAGAAAATTGAAAGCAAAACACACAAAAATTAGAATATATGGGACTAAATTCAACATCGCACTGATGCGGTGCGCAACCCGATCCAAAAAAACATACAACTCACAAAGGAGATACACATCGAGCTAAATTGATCATTACTACAAAATACCGAATATCGGTCACAAGCACGCTAAGTGCATAATACCATCCATGGGGAGACTTATAAAGCCATAAGCTACAAAACGCAAGCTAATATAGGTGCGATATATGATCTGAAACTCGAGAGACATCCTGCTCACATAACACCATCACTACATGAAACCTCAACACAAAAGAAAATTATCACGCCATTTCATAACTCACATGGTACAATAGAGCATTTCATAAGATAGACGACAATGAAGTAGAATCCAACGTCTGGATACCCCTTCATAAGGAGTGGTATGCTGAAAGAAACACATCTGGCCTGCTATAGAGCCCATATTCACATTTAAATCCATCCATATAACTCAAGTTGATTCTAATCGCACTGTATCAGGCTAATAACCTTTCATCGGTCCATAATAACCCCCTCTCCATAACATACAAGGTCAAACATCATAACTAGAGAAAACTCCCACAATCCACAATCCAATATATTAGGTGCCCTTCAGACATAAATTCTCAAATTAGAGATATTACCACAATCTTAGTACTCGATTTAAGTCTCCAATCAATCAAGTGACTACATGTCAGACTCATACAATCTCCTCGTGAGACACGATCCCATGACATTCCACACTAATTAACAAGTCTGCACATCCTTACCACCAGTCGTACTAATGCTGTAAAGAAAATAAATAATCTATAAACAGGTTGTAAAGCCTCTTTCACAAAACACTGATCTCAAGTGATGCTGAAGACAATACTAGCTTACTCCAAACATTCAAATCCCCTTTTCTGCTCATCTGAGCTTGTGACATCTTTGCCAATCCCAAACTGCAACCTCGGTTCCTCACTTTCAATTTTCATACCGCTCACTGCACCTAACATGGCAATATGTGGTAGCACAAGAATTTCATCATAACTCCTGAACCACTAATATAGTACACTTCATCATACATAAACCTTTTACTTAACTCATTCCAAGAGAACCATAGCAACATGCCAGTGACTTCTCATAACCGTAGAACATTCAATTCTCAAGTAGTGATCTAAACCACCATAACCCTTCCGGGATTTGCCTAAACATAACATGTCATAATTCTCGAATACTTCCAAATGAAATCAACTACACCGGCCATTGAGCCTCGTACATACCGCCACCATTTTGGCAATTTGACCATGGCTAACCAATGTAACTTCTTCTAATTGATCCCTAACTTGCCTTAGAGAATACAATAGCTCCATTCCTTACATTACCAACCCAAATCAACACTCACCTTGAGTGACCCCATTCCATGAGACCTCATTGTCTCCAAACCCATGAACCGCTTCATACTTTCCTTGCATACACGTTCACATTTTTAACTGATACACCTATTCTGATAATTCTTCTACAAATCCAAAGTCTTTTCCTGCTTTTCCTTCCAATGCTACATTGCAAGTCGAGAACATCATAGAACATCTCGAGCTTCATATCATAATCCTCCACAAAGCTCGATCCCGCAGGCTTGAAATCTTTAGGCACCACATTTTAACCTTTGGATTCACTAGGATAGTTGTTGAAAGTCACCCGCTTTGGCTTGGTCTTGAATGTAATCAACTCCAAGGCCCCGCTGGCACATGAACACCTATCTCCATGGAGCACCCGATTGAATCACTTCCTTGTGAACTACCTCTTTACGAGACACAAATCCTCAGTCTTCCAAAATTTCGAACAAAGAATCGATAAGGCCATTTATGGTACATATCTCTTAAATCATTTGCCCAAATTACCACTTATATCCTTTTATCTTAGCTGAAATAACTTGCCATATTGTCAATAGCCAGAAACCTTACAAGAAGATAACAATCATAGGAAATAAGACTATCCCACTTAGCTTGAAGCTACAATTACACAAATCTGGAACCCACCTAGATTCTTTCTTCATTGCTGACATGATCCTATACAACCAACCCGTCATACTCCTTGAAATCCTTCTATTTGACCTTTCATGAACACTATGGATCACTAATCACATTCATCTATCCGGCCTCTTACCATGTAGCCGGTAGAATTCTTCACATAAGCTTCGTCACACCACGTGACCGCTAACATACTCACAAGAGATGACTCCCCAGTGGAAATTACATGATGACATCTCCTAATGATGATGCGCTACACAATTACAACAAAATCTGTCACCCAACCTAAGCCCATGATCATACCCTAGCTGTACAAGCCCATTCACTCCTCATGGACATCAACTAGATGTGCGATAATACCTCAAAATCCAAAGTCATGCTGTATCATTCTTCATATAAAGCAACTCCTTTCCATCGCATCTAACCTCCCGTCGTATACTAGCCAATATTTCAAATTAATATCGTAGACCCAATCACCATCCACTAAATGTCACGCCCTGAACTTGGGCCTGGACGTAACACACCACTCAGTGCCTGACTACATGTGACCCAGCGAACCAACTGGCTAGCTGAATCAACATGTGATATCATAACATACAGAATGTGGAAGGTGAACTAACACATGCAGATATACTGAAAGTCTGGGGGATATAAGCAAAGTGCGGAAATACTAATACAATTCTGAAACACATTTCTAGCCAATATAGCATAATATGAAAAGCCCCGAACTCTGTCTAACTGCTATTCTATTCTATGAAGCCTCTAGTGAACCACTAAAAATACTGACTTTCTGAAAATACTGAAGACTGTAAGGTAATGATAATGCCTCGAAAGAACTGGGGATCACAAAATAGCTGGTACGAGAATCCTAGTGCTCTGAATCGCCAATCTCTAAATCATTACATGCATCGTGAGATGTAGGCCCTGGGCAAAAGGGATGTCAGTATATTTGAATTGCACTGGTATGTAAAGCAACTGAATGAAAGAATTAAAAATGTTGAAATTGAAACTAAGCTGATAACTAAGAATTGATAATTTATAATTGAAATGATAACTATTTAAACTAAAACTAATAGCTAATATTTGAAATGATAACTAATACTCCATCCGTTTCATATTATTTGAGGTAGTTTGATTCGGCATGGAGTTTAACAAAAAAGAAGAAGACTTTTGAAAGTTGTGGTCTTAAAAGCATCATGGGTAAAAGGTTTGTGAGGCCATACCATTTGTGTGGATATAAAAGCTTCTCATTAAGGACAAAAAGGGTAAAATGAAGAGTATAAAATTGAATTATTTCCAAATTTAGAAATTTATCATTTATTTTGGAACAAACTAAAAAGGAAAGTACCTCATTTAATATGAAAACGGAGGGAGTAACTAATAACTGATAACTGAAAGGATAACTGATAACTGATAACTGATAACTGTAATTGAACTGATAACTGAAATGATAACTAAACTGATAACTGAAATGATAACCGATAACTAAACTGAATAAAGGAAGTACGGATATGAATACTCCCTCTTCTGAATGATGAACAATTTGTTTATCTGAATATTAAACTGTAGTCTTATGCACAATATATATGTGCACAACTGCGACCTCGGGCCCAAGTATATGTATACATAACTGCGGCCTCGGTGCCAAAGATACATAAAGCATAAACTGCAGCCTCACGCTCAAAGATGCGTAAAGCATAAACTTCGTCCACATGCCCAAAAATACATAAAACATAAACTGTAGCCTCAAGCACAAATATAGGTGTTCAACATTCAGGGATTTAAAATCAGTAACTAAGAATCATACTGCAATACATGATAGTGAAATATAGAATCATACTGAGTTACATGATACTGAAATACTGGATCACACTGAGTTACATAATACTGAAATACTAGATCGCAATGAGTTACATAATATTGGAATATTGAATAGAACTAGACTGAGACATGTATTCTTGAACTAATTACGAACACTAAAACTTTAACTATTTATGGCATACTGAGTAATTTATGCTAAGACTCGGGGGCATCAAACCCAAGTCCACATTGAATACGCATTAAGCTCACAACGTTTAGAACGAAAGTCATGAACGAATTATGAAGCTAAAGAATTCGACAACTATTCTAGGAACTAGGCTAAACTATATTTTCGAGGCAATTAGTAACGTCGTAAAAGAAACGTAGTATAGGGAGAATCATTAACATTGCCAGACATAGAGAGTTATCCTCACATACCTTAACTTTCTGCTCTTGAGCTTAATACAACATTTTCCAACCTTTCAACTTTAATCTAAATCAATACAAGTCAAAGGGATTCCATATTGGCAATAATTCTCATGTTTTGGTCACTTAAGCATTTTCTCAAATACTTGGTAGCATAAAGCTTCATAGTCCTTATTAATGGTGTTTCTACGCCCAATAACCTATTATCTTGCTCCTAGATAAATTATAAAGTCTCAAATGGTTATAATCAACATTATTCTTTATCGCACATAATTTAAACAACGCCCTTAACCAATAATCATCAATCAATACTCCAAACCTATAACCGTTCATGCTTTTCTGCCAAACCCATCAACTCATATATCCTGAACTAGGGTCTATAATTATTAAAACAATGTTAGAATCATTTAGAGGGTGAAAACATCACCTCTTTGAAGTTCAATTCCCTTGAATTCTAGTTTTAGGGTTCTTTCTCTCAATAATGATGTCCCAATCGAATATCTAATGATATAGAGGGTTTACCCATGTTAATAAGATGTTGGAAAATTAACATTAACTCAGAATCACCATTATAACTTACATTAATGGGTGGTGGAGGGACCCTTAAGGAGTTAGGTTTTTAGAGCTTTCCTTTCTAGAGCAAGTTTTTTGATGTTTTGGGGTTGTAGCCTCACGACTGCGGTCGTGGTGGTTGCACACTGCTATGTAAGGCGTGCATAACTTTTTGCACAAAGATCCATTTGGGCTCCACAATATATTGTTGAAAAGCTATTTAAAAGGCTTACAACTTTAATCTTTTGAGTTTTTGCAAATACCCTACAATATTTTCACTAAACCTCCTTCAAGTTCAAAATTTTGCCAACTTCGTAGATTTTATCGAATCTTGTACACCTCACTCTTTGGCTTGCTTCTATAATAGCTATTTCCACCCATGTCCAAAATAGAACCGTACTACTAATTTAACATATCCAAACCTAGTTTGAATATACGGGGTGTTACACTATAATTCCTAGATCATTCCAAACTTTTCTTAAGGTGTGTAGATATCCTGCCATTGAACCAATAAACTACTCTGCCACTCTCCCACTTTGTCCAAACCCTTCTTATTTAAGAAACTACTCGACTTCCGTTTCTTACACCTGGCCTTCTAAAAATTTACTTTCCATATTTCCTTCCTCATCCCTTGCTGCTTAGTTGATGCCTTAGATCAAAATCAATCTCGGTAGCACTTAAACCAACAGGCCGCTACAAACTTTAAATCTTTCCAAAGATCATCTTTCTTAATCCACTAACATTAGAACACCGATTCAATCTAGAACTACCTCACCCCGCGATCTCTTACAACCGCTTCTTAAATACTATCTCACAATACCCTACCCTAGAGGCAAATTGTAGAAGATCATAACACCGTCGAACTTAATATATTCAATCAAGGACGAAGACACCACCCGGCAGATAAAAATTCCTCCACACTTAAAAACACCAAGTATCGTTACCCTATCAACCCAAAACTGAAAATTTATGGTCTGATTGCCTTTCCTCTACAGGAAATAAAATATTGATTCTCTGAATTGTGCTCTGGGTAAACCTTTTTTCAAGTTATTCATTGCCCCAACACTTAGGCAATCATCCTACCACCACATCGATACTGTGTGATAACCATTCATGAGCATCATAGCATCTTGCGCATAGCCTCAAAGCTTTCAGAAGTACAGCTACGTAGCTAAAATGACACACTATCTTTTTGCAAGGCGACGATAACATCCCAAACAACCACACGGGGAGAGACATCCCACACCACCATCTGTAGTACCATTAATGATACTCACTTCCTCATTCATAACCATCGCTTCGCGTTGCATAAGATTGAATAGAAAGGACATGCAGGCATAAGCCTCAAAGGGATTAAATCACACAATGAGGAAATCGAGAAGGGAAGTACTCCAAACTGTCCTGTAGCCTCTCGAAGATAAGTACTGATAGCTCCGTACTGATCGCAAGACTCTACTAGACTCGCTCATGACTCGTGAGTCCTAAGGGGTGCTGATACTATGTTGTCACGACCCAAAATCCATTAAAGGTTGTGATGGCACCGGACACCACTGTCAGGCAAGTTAACACCAAATAACTAGAAATTTCTTGTTTTAATATTTTAGAATCGTTACCTTTATATATTAAATAATAAGTAATGAATTTTACTGATTGAATAATGACGTCTTTAACAAGCTTAATATTAAATAATCCAAAAATCCGGTATCACAAGTGAATGAGCAATCAATAGGAAATCAAATAAAGTACAATAACTATTCGGAATACAAATTTGGACAGAAAGTAAATACAATACATTGGAAGAGACTATGTTGCTGCGGGTCACTTCGAGGAATGCATCTCACCTAAGTCTCCGTATCATCCATGTTGCTACGCCCATTAGGCCACTAGAGGTACATGTGTCTGTGCAAAAAAATGCACAGCAAGTGTAGCATGAGTACAAAAATAACGTGTACTCAGTAAATATCCCGTCTAATCTCGATGAAGTAGAGACGAGAGGTCGACTTCGACACTTACTAGTGGTCCAATAATAATATACCAATATTATAGTAAATCGATGATATTCATAAAAATGGCTGTAATTCAATAGCATGAGGCAAGTGAACAATTCTTTCGTTTATAGAAAATTTCCAAATTCATCTTCATCATTTATACATTTATCTCATGTCAGGGAGAACGACTATCAATATCTATGAATATTAAGGCAAGTAATACAAGCATGCACAAATCATGCCAAGGTCGTACATCCCATCCAACAATATATAAAATCTGTGCACTGCTAGAGGGTCTAATGGCGCGAATCATAGATGCATCTATTCTCCCGCTCGCGAATCATATATGTGACGTGGTCAAATATAAATAAACACACCAAACAGTCAATTAAGAATTTATCAGGGAAACAATTACGCAATAAAAAGTGAATTTCTAATTTTTAAAAGTCAAGACACGATGTCTAGTCTTTTAAAAATTCATTTACATGTTCGTTATATTTTAAGTATTTTAAATTAACAACAAGATAACAAATATTACAAGTGAAGCATGCTTTTGGGTCCTAAACTACCCAAAATTAAAGCATAATAATGGCTACGGACGGACTCCCGTCACCTCGTCTGTACGTAGCCCCCACAAATAGAAACACATAGCCAATTAATTCACATATGGGGATAATTTCCTCTTACAAGGTTAGAAAGGAGACTCACCTCGCTCCAAAGTTCTATAACCGGCATTCCACGCCCTTTCGAAGACTTAAATTGATGCACAATGCTCCAAAACTAGCCAATAATTATGTAAACCCATTAATTTATAATCAATTACTCATAATAATCCAATTTATAATAATTTCTAACAGCGATCGAAAAGTCGGTAAAAATCACCCTCAAGCCCACGCGCCCGAATTCCAAAATTTTTTGAAGATAAACTCTACCCATACCCTCACGAAGTCAAATATATAATTTATTCTCAATTCCATGCCCAAAATTGTGGTCAAAATCCATGAATACAAATTTTCAGGTTTTTCTTCATAATCCAAAATTTCCAAAAAATTTCCACACTTTAATCTATACCTAAATCATGTATTTAACTTGTAATGAGTGGGAACAACTTACCTTGTGATACTTGAAGAATATCTCCCCTTGAAGTTCCCAAAATCGCCCACACCAAATGAAAATAGAAGAAAAATGGCCAACTTCCCATTTATAAAACCTCCTCACTGCCCCAACGATTTTCGCACCTGCGGCTCCTTGGCCGCATCCTGCGCTTCCGCTTCTGGGCTTCCTCTTCCGCACCTATGGCTGTTCCCGCTTCTACGTCCACTACAACCGCACCTATGCCATCGCAGGTGCGCTAGCATTTTTGCTTCTGCGGTTTCTCAGCAACCTGGACTTTCTGCTTCGGAGAGCCATCTCTCACACCTGCGGCCCTACCCGCCCAGAAGCGGTTACACTAGGTGTCGAGCAGCTGCAACTATTTCTCAACACCAAATTTGGATCCTTTAATCATCGAAAATCTACGCAAGGCCCTCGAGACCCCGTCCAATCACACCAACTAATCCCAAAACACAATATAAACTTGCTCGAGGCCTCAAATCATATAAAAAAATGATAAAGCCATGAATCGTGCTCCAATTCAACCTTAATGAACTCTAGAATTTCCAATTTCTAACCGAACCCTATCAGATCACGTCCGATAGGCCTCTAATTTTGCACTCAAGTTATATTTTACATACCTACTCGCTTTTGAAATTGGAATCCGAGCCCGATATCCAAACAGTCCGCTTCTGATCAAACTTCTCAAAACCTTCAAATTTCTAACTTTAGCCAAATGACTCCAACATGACCCACAAAACTCCAATCCACTTTCGATCGCACTCCCACTACCAGAATCACCATACAGAGCTATCCCCAGACTCGAAATCTCAAAAGGACATCGATAGCATTGAAATGCACTTCAACCCAAATTTATGAAATTCTTCCAAAATGCTAGCTTCCATAATAAGTGTCGAAATGCTCCCGGGTCATCCAAAAATCGATCCGAACATAAGCCCAAGTCAAAAATCATTATATGGACCTACTGAAACTTTTAAATCCCGATTCTGAGGTCGTTTTCTAAAAATTTCAATCTTAGTCAATTCTTCCAATTTCAAGCATTTCCTTCCAAATTCAATCCGAACATCTCGAATTTTGATTTTGACCATACATATAAGTCATACCTTAAATGAAGCTACTCATGCCCTCAAACAGCCGAACGACGCGCTAAAGCTCAGAACGACCGATCGGATCGTTACAACCACTTTTTAGTAAAAAACCTATCATTAGTGAAAGACATTGAATTGGGGTGTATGTTTTATTGGTTCGATCCATTTTGAACTAATTCGGTTCGGTTCGATCAATTTTGAATTAATTCGATTCAATTTACAAGATTTTTGGTGCATAAATAATATTTGACCATCAAACTTATTACTATTATATTAAAAACTAGTTTCCTAGGGCGACCAAATTCGGTTGGTACATCTGAAATTTTTTAATTAAAAATTGTTTTTTAGATAATACACAAGTATGACCAGGTCTTGGTCAAATATATATTTAATGTGGGACCATTATTTCCATTGTCAGAAATATTTTCTTTGACTTTTGCGACCAATTTACTTAATTTCCAATTTTTTCCGACCATTTTCTGTCGGTATTCTATGGACGGATTTTGACAGTTTTTTTTAGTAGTGTGCGCCTTCAGCTCATTTATCATTTGTTATTCCTTGTTAGTTTCACAAATGTATATTCTTACTTGCTACTTAACCGTAGTACAAGTACTACTGTTTGTTGATTCTATAGGAAATAAACGGGAAAAGATAAAGAGAAAAAGGACTCAAAAGCAACAATATGTATCTGTATCTCTAGAGTAAACCATACAAAAAAGATTGGTAATAGAAAAGGGAAACTAAAAAGAAAACAAGAAAGGTTAGATCAGTAATTTCATGAGCTAGCCTCCCACAATGTGTTTTCCATTCGCTTGACATCAATTGGATTACAATTACCTACAAATATGCAAAAAAAAAAAAAAAAAATTGTTAATGTAGAAAAATATAGAATGTGTTTAATTAACATGTAGAAAAGAACAATTAAGTATTTCAAGATCTCTACCTGCGGTTAGATAATAGTGGTTAGTAAAACTATCAATTGCTTGTTGTGGCACAATAATAGTGGAACCATTACTGTCACTTCTTAATTTCTCCATATTTTGGACATGTTGTAAATGGTTGTTATTACTACACGGCCAAGACTCCGTTATAGAATTGGCTCTGTTATTATATCCATTATTCAACCCTTGTGCTGCATTATACATCAGACCAGTTGCCTCTTGGCTTGGAATTTGAAGAATTTGATGATATTGGCATTTGTACAACTTGAGTTCCTCAACAACTCTTCTATATTCTCCATATGAACCGAGCACAGGATCCCTCTGCCGGCAAAACGCATCCCAAACAAGTGAATCCGCGGCTTTTTTCCGATCTTCTTCGTTGAGAGCTTTTATTGGTTTTGTGACGTTACTGACACCAAATATCTTGTGTATTGCTTGAAATTCTCGGTTTTTATCTGCTGGGAAATAAGGTGCTAATATGCATGTGTCCGTACACTTTTTTCGTTGATATTTACACGATGCACATGCAGCTGTATCCCTACTATTAATCTTCTGCATCTTAAATCTAATTCAAATTTGATCTATCAAAGAAAAAGAATAATCAATAGACTTGTTTATCATCTTGGTTCAGCGGTAAGCTTGCTTGCCGTGATGTGTCAGGTCGCGGGTTCGAATCAGCCTCTCTGCAAAGCAGGGGAATGCTGCCTAGAGTATTCCCTTCCCCAGACACGCACGAAGTGGTTATTGAACTGGGTCGGCCCTTTTTTTGTTTATTAGTGTGATGATTTGATTATATTGTGACATCATCAGGAAAACATACAAGGAAAAAGAGTGCTTTACACTAGTAAATAACTTGCTTACATAATATAAATCGAGAGCATGAAAAGATGACTATGGTCAAAGAAAAGACACGATTAGAATAAAGGATAATTGGTTGATTAATTGTTTTCAGGTAAATCACATGTATGTTATGCAGCAGAATTAATTTATTTATTGGATGTAAACATACTATTCTTTATTGTACACACATACACATAGAGTAATTACTTTATAAACAAGATTCACAGTTTGGAGCTTTCGTTTGCATGAGATCTTATGCGACGTAACGTACCAGTACTTGATTTTCGAAGTTTCTAGACGGCCACTATATATTGGGTTCTCACGAGGTTATATATATAGGGCCAGTTGAATATTCCTAATAATTAAAGAGACGTATTTTTTAATCGAATCAATTGGAATATGTTATATGGACAACTTATTATTTTATTAGTATTGTTGATAAGGACAACAATTATTGAAATATGCTATTTTGACAACTTATTATTTCACTAGTATTGTTGTAGAAGGACAACAATTATTAGAATTTGTTATTTGGACAGCTTATAATTTTATTAGTGCTGTTGTAAAAGGACAACAATTCCCTAAACGTAACATTTGATATTTAATAGATATATTATGTATGATAAAACTTCCTTGGTTAAATTTTGAATAGTACATGAATACCCTCTCATCTATCTGTCTATCTATCTATTTATATGTAACGATCCGATCGGTCGTTTCGAGAGTTGCAGCCCGTTCCCCATTTTTCTGCTTCATTTGTGTTCTTCAGATGTATTATGTCTTATCAGGTTGGTTCGGGTCCGGAGTGGTTTTGGAGTAAATTGAGTGACCGGATGTTGACTTATGTGTAAATGATCTCGAATTTGAATTTTGATGGTTCCGTTAGATCCGTTAGGTGATTTTGGACTTAAGAGCGCGTTCGGAATGTATTTTGGAGGTCCTTAGTAGAATTAGCCTTGACTTGGCGAAAGTTGGAAATTTGGCAATTTCGGTCGGTAGTGAAAAATTTGATATCGGGGTGAAAATGAAATTTCGGAAGTTAGAATAAGTTCGTGGTGTCATTTGTGACATGTGTGTAAAATTTGAGGTCATTCGAATGTGGTTTGGTAGGTTTCAGCATCGTTTGTGGAATTTAAAAGTTTAGAAGTTCTTAGGCTTGAATCCGAGGGTAATTTGGTATTTCGATATTGTTTTGATTGGTTCAAAGGCTCACCTAAGTTCGTATGCTGGTATATGACTTGTTGGTATGTTTGGTTGAGGTCCCTAAGGCCTTAGATGTGTTTCAGAATGATTAACGGATCAAGTTGAAGTTTGGAGAATTGCTAAAGTTGGAACTCAGCCGTCATAACCGCACTTGCTGATTGGGAGCCGCAAAAGTGGGAATGTCAGCGGAGAATAGAAAGGAAGAGGGGTTGGCAGAGTCCACATGTGCGAGGGGTTTGCTACACATGTGATGGTCGCAGAAGAAGAAAAGAGGGCGCATGTGCGTGTGTTAGCCTGTAGGTGCGATGTCAATCCGCACCTGCGATGGCTGCAGATACGGTCCAGAGGCACATAAGTGGTCCAGGGATTTTATGTGAATTCTTGCAGATGCATAGGTTTTTGTGCAGAAGCAGCACCGCATGTGGGGAAAGCATGGGCAGAACCTATAAATTGAAGACTTCGCAATTGTTGATCATTTCCACCATTTTTGAACATGGACTTTGGAGCTTTTGAGAGGATTTTTGAAGGGGATTCAAGGATATTGAGTGAGGTAAGTTGATTGAGCTCTATTATCATTAGCTATGGTCTTTTCCCGTTGATTTCCCACCTAATTAGTAGGATTTGAAGTGAAATAAGGGGTTAGAGCTTGGGATTTTGGAGAGAGTAATTTGGGGATTTAAGGTAGCAAATGATGTCGGGTTTTGATGAATTTGGTATAATTAGACTTGTGAGTGAATTTGCTTTCTAGTTTTGTGACTTTTGTTGGATTTCAAACGTAGTCCTAGGGTCCGGGTTTGAGTCGATTTCGGGATTTGAGTCGATTAGTAGTTTGTTTTGTGGAATTGGTTCCTCGGCATATATTGATTGCGTTGTGTTACTTATGGATAGATTCAGGACATTTGGAGGCCGGTTAGAGAGGCAAAGTCATTGTGGAGTAGTATTTTGCTCAGATTGAGGTAAGTAATGATTTAAATTCTGGTTTCGAGGATATGAAACCCCGAATATCTGTTTTATTTTGGAGGTAACACACATGCTAGGTGATGGGCATATGGGCGTGCATTATAGGGGTTGTGACTTGGTCGGTCTCATGAGACGTGGAATCAATTAGCCTACTATTTAATACATGTTCCCTCTATTTTCATGGTAATCGACTGTACTTCATGTTAGAAATCATGTTTAGGCCTTATGTTATCGTTGTTGAGACCTTTGATGTCGTGTAGTTGCTGAGTTAACTGCTATTTGCTGCTTTGTTCTTAGTCATGATATTACTCATGTATTTTACCGTCGTCCCTGTATATTTATCCTTGATACATGTCATTATCTCTGTTTGGGCTGAATTCAATGTTTTCTTAGAGCTCAAGGGACTGGTGAGGTTGGTGACTGAGATAGGGCCTGAGTGCCGAGTTGTGAGCTATATTTATGGATCGAGTTTCACGCTGAAACGACCCTCAGAGCTATATATATATTAGATCAAGTAGCACACCACAACGAGCCTTATTACTATTAATATATTGGGTCGGATTGTACGCCGCAACAATATAGCGCTTGGACAGAAGGAGCTCCTCCGGAGTCTACATACCCCTAGTGAGCGCAGGTACCTATTGAGTATGATTATTGAGTGCTAAGAGCCGAGTGATTGAATTATTGAGATGAGTTGATCGACTGTTGCCTTGAGAGGCTGTACTTGCTTTCAGTTAATTATTGCACTTAGTTGTTATTTGACCTTGTTGTATATATTTATGGTAAAAGCTTGATATCTGGTTCACTGGCACGAACTGATGTGATCTAAACTGATGAATTTGAAAGCATGATTGTTCTTACTTGAAAGATATTGAAATAAATGTATTTTCATAGCTCATCACTACTTCTTAGTTCCTTATTTATTTCAATTACTTACTGAGTTGGAAGTATTCACGTTATTCCCTGCATCTTGTGTGTAGATCCATGTGACACCGGTCACATGGGTCATTGAGCTTGTGCATGGTAGACTGCTTGGAGACCTATGAGGTAGCTGCTAGCATCCACAACCCTTGGCTCTGTGACAACCCAAAGGGTCATCACCGTATTTCTTCCTTTTTTCTGTGCTTCCGAGGCCTTAAAAACCTCACTTTTGGTTGCCTCGATTTACGTGCGTAGTCCGGACGCGAAGCCAGAAAATTTTTATGTTAAAATATATGAATTCTATGAAAAATTTGAAGAATTATGATATTAATATTGATATAGTTTACTTTGGTCAATATTTTGGGTAAACGAACCCGGACGAGTGATACGACGGTCCCGGGAGGTCCGTAGAAAAATATGGGACTCGAGCATGTGCCCGAAGTCGAATATCCTGAGGTCCAGAACCCCGGTAAAAGATTTTTTCTGTTAAATTGTTTTATGAAATTATTAAGAAAAAATGGAAATGCAAATGAGTTAGAAAATATAGGTATCGGGCTTGTATTTTTGGTTCCGACACCCGGTACAGGTCTTAAATATGCATTAAGCACTTTCAGTGAAATTTGGTCGAAATCGGACATCGTTTGACGTTTTTCGCACCTAAATAGCTAAAGTTGAAAGTTTATGAACTTTGAAATGAAAATTTTGAGTTTTGGGGTTTGATTCCTTGATTTTGATGTTATTTTAGCGATTTCATCGCTCGAGCAAGTTCGTAGGATGATATTGAGTTAGTGTGTATGTTTGGTTGGGAACCCCGAGGGCTCGGGAGTGATTCAGAGGTGGTTCGGGGTAAACCTAAGCAAATTTTCTGCAATTTCTGCAGCAGGTATTCCTTCTTCGCGTTACCGTCCCTCTGGTCGCATTCGCGAAGGTTTCCCCTCCTTCTTCTTCGCGATCGCGTATTTGGTGTCAGGAACTTAGTCCATTTCTATTCCACTATATCGTATGGCATCGGTAGAATTAAAAGATTTTAAGGAGTAGTTTCAGGAACTCCTCGATAAGGGCGTTATTCGGCCTAGTGTGTCACCTTAGGGTACACCTATTCTATTTGTGAAGAAGAAGGATGTCACCATGATAATGTGCATTGAATACAAGCAGTTGAACAAAGTTGTCATCAAGAGCAAGTACCCTTTGCCTCATATCGATGATTAATTTGACTAGCTTCAGGGAGCGAGGGTATTCTCCAAGATTGATTTGAGGTTAGGGTACCACCAGTTGAAGATCAGGGTCTCGGACATTCTTAAGATAACTTTCAAGACTCGATATGATCATTATGAGTTCCTTGTGGTGTTTTTAGGCTGACCAATGCCCCTACAGTGTTCATGCATTTGATGAACAACATGTATCAGCCTTATCCTGACTCGTTTGTTATTTTATTCATTGCTGATATCCTGGTGTACTCTTGTAGCCAGGAGAAACATATTGAGCATTTGAGAGTTTTATTGCAGTGGTTGAGGAAGGAGAAACTTTATGCTAAATTCTCCAAGTGTGAGTTTTGGCTCAGTTTAGTGGCGTTCTTGGGGCACATGGTGTCCATTGAGGGTATTCAGGTTGACCCAAAGAAAATAAAGGTGGTTCAGATCATCCTCATCCACAAAGATTCATATCTTTCTTGATTTGGTGGGTTATTACCATCAGTTCGTGCAGTGTTTGTCTTCTAATGAATCTTCCTTGACCAAATTTACCCAAAAGGGTGCTCCTTTCAGGTGGTCGGATGAGTGCGACGCTAGCTTTCAGAATCTCAAGACTGCCTTGACCACAACTTCAGTATTTGTTTTGTTATCTGCTTCAAGATTTTATATCGTGTATTGTGATGCTTCTCGGATCGACATTGGGTATGTTTTGATGCAAGAGGGTAGAGTGATTGCTTACACTTCTCGTTAGTTGAGTCCCATGAGAAGAACTACCCTGTCTATAATTTGGAGTTGGCCGCCATTGTTCATGCATTGAAGATTTTGAGACATTATCTCTATGGTGTGTCTTGTGAGATGTTTACTGATCATCGTAGCTTCCAGCACTTGTTCAAACAGAAGGATCTCAATTTGAGGCAGCAGAGATGGTTGGAGCTGCTAAAGGACTATGATATTACCATTTTGTACCATCCGGGAAAGGCCATTGTAGTGGCCAATACATTGAGTAGAAAGGTAGTGAGTAGGGTAGTCTTGCATTCCTTCCTGTTGGTGAGAGACCCCTTGAAGTTGATGTTCCGGCCGTCAACCGGCTTGTGAGATTGGATATTTCAGAACCTAGTCGGGTCCTAGCTTGTGTGGTTTCTCGATCTTCCTTGTTTGATCGTATTAGAGAGCGTTAATATAAAGATTCTCATTTGCTTGTCCTCAAGGACCAGGTTTTGTATGATGATGCAAGAGATACAACTATTGGTGATGATTGATTATTGAGGATGCAAGGCCGGATATGTGTACCCAATGTGGATGAGCTACGAGAGTTTATTCTAAGGAGGCCCATTATTCGATGTATTCCATCCATCCGGGTGCGTGAAGATGTATCAAGATTTAAGAAAACACTATTGGTAGAGGAGAATGAAGAAAGGTATAGTTGGGTTTGTAGCTTGGTGTCTCAACTTTCAGCAGGTAAAAAATAATCATCAGAGACCGGATGGCTTGCTTTAGCATATAGAGATTCCAGAGTGGAAGTGAGAGCAGATCACCATGGTTTCATAGTTGGGCTCCCACAGACTTTGAGGAAGGTCATTGTTATTTGGGTGATTATGGATTGACTGACCAAGTCCACACACTTAATTCCTGTCTGTACTACTTATTCATCAGATTGATTTGCTGAAATTTATATCAGAGAGATTGTTCGACTTCACGGTGTGCCAGTTTCCATCATTTCATAATGAGGCACGCAATTTACATCACACTTTTGGTGAGACGTGCAACGAGAATTGGGAACTCAGGTTGAGTTGAGCATAGAATTTCACCCTCTGATAAGGGACAGTCGGAGCACACAATTAAGATATTGAAGGACATGTTATGTGCCTGTGTCATTGATTTTGGGGGTTCATGGGAACAATTTCTGCTACTCACAGAGTTTGCTTACAACAACAGTTATTATTTGAGTATCCAGATGACTCTGTATGAAGCTTTGTATGAGAGGTGGTGTTGATCTCTAGTGGGTTGGTTCGAGCTGGGTGGGGCTAGGTTTTTGGGTACAAACTTGGTTCAGGATTCCATAGACAAGGTAAAAGTATTCAGGAGTGGATTCGCACAACACAATCAAGACAAAAGTGTTACTCAGACAGAATGGTCTGTGATATGTCTTATATGGTTGGGAGAAAGTTCTGCTTAAGGTTTCACCTATTAAAAATGTTATGAGATCTGGGAAGAAGAGCAAGTTGACCCCTCAGTTCATTGAGCCTTTTGAGGTGCTTCAGAGGATTCGGGAGGTGACCTATGAGCTTACTTTGCCACCTAGATTATCGAGTGTGCATCCATTATTTCATATTTCTATGCTCAGGAAGTATATCGACGATCCCTCTCATGTCTTAGATTTCAGCAGATGTCAGTTGGATGGTGATTTGACTTATGATGTGGAGCCGGTGGCTATTTTGGAGCGCCAAATCCAAAAGTTGAGATCAAAGGATATTAGCTTCAATGAAAGTACAATGGAGAGGTTAGCCCGTGGATGAGGCTACATGGGAGATCGAGTGGCAGATGCGAAGCAGATATTCACACCTATTTGAGGCTCTAGATATGTTTCTAAAACCGTTGAAGAACGAATATTTGTTTAAGAAGGGGAGGATGTAACGAGCCGGACGATCCTTTTGAGAGTTGCAGCATGGTTACTCATTTTTCTGCTTCCTTTTTTGTTCTTCAGCTATATTATGTCTTAACATGTCAGTTAGTTCGGGTTCGGAGTGATTTTGGAGTAAATTGAGACATTTAGTCTCTTAGGAGAAAGTTTAAGTCAAATAGAATACTGGATGTTAACTTATGTGTAAACTATCTCGGATTTGAATCTTGATTGTTCCGTTAGCTCTAATAGGTAATTTTGGACTTGGGAGCGCGTTCTAAATTGTTTTGGAGGTCCGTAGTAAAATTAGGCTTGAATTGGCGAAAGTTAAAATTTAGCAATTTCGGTCGGCAGCGGAAAATTTGATATTGGGGTCAAAATGGAATTTTGGAAGTTGGAATAGGTTCGTGCTGTCATTTGTGACTTGTGTGTAAAATTTGAGGTCATTTAGATGTGGTTTGGTAGGTTTTGTCTTTGTTTGCGGAATTTGGAAGTTTAGAAGTTCTTAGGCTTGAATCCATTGGGTAATTTGGTGTTTCGATGTTTTTTGAGTGATTCAAAGGCTCGACTAAGTTTTTATATTGGTATATGACTTGTTGGTATATTTGGTTGAGGTACATAAGGCCTCATATGTGTTTCGGGTGGGTAACAGATCAAGTTGAATTAAGTTTGGAGAATTGCTGAAGTTGGAACTCAGTTGTCATAATCGCACCTGCGAAGTGGGAGCCGCATAAGCGGGAATGTCACCACAGAAGAGAAATGATAAGGGACTGCATTTGCGAGGGTTTTATCGCACCTACAATGGTTACAAAAGCGGAAGAGAGGGTGCAGGTTCGTGTGTTGGTCCGCATATGCGATGTCAATCCCATACCTGCGATGGCCGCAGATGCGGTTTAGAGGCGCAGAACCGGTCCATGGATTTTAAGTGAATTCCTGCAGATGCAGAGTTTTTTGCACAGAAGCAGCACCGCAGGTGTGGAAAGCCTGGACATATCCTATAAATTGAAGATTTCACGGATTTTGCTACCATTTTCTAACACAGGCTTTAGAGCTTTTAGGAGGAGTTTTGATGGGGCTTCAAGGATATTCAGTGACCTAAGTTGATTGAGCTCTATTATCATTAGATATGGTGTTTTCCCGTTGATTTCCCACCTAATTATTAGGATTTTTGAAGTGAAATAAGGAGTTAGGGCTTGGGATTTTGGAGAGAGTAGTTTGGGGTATTGAGAGAGAAAATGATGACGGATTCGGATTAAATTGGTATGGTTAGACTCGTGAGTGAATGGGATTTTTGGTTTTGTGACTTTTGTCGGATTTCGTTATGTGGGCTCGGGGGCTAACTTTGAGTCGATTTCACAATTTGAGTGCAATTTAGTAGTTTGTTTTGTGGAATTGGTTCCTTGGCATATATTGATTGTGTTGTGTTACTTTTGGCTTGATTTGGGATGTTTGGAGGCCGGTTCGAGAGGAAAAAGCATTATATAGTAGGA
The DNA here is from genome assembly GCA_032618575.1 of Nicotiana noctiflora. NCBI lineage: Eukaryota > Viridiplantae > Streptophyta > Magnoliopsida > Solanales > Solanaceae > Nicotiana > Nicotiana noctiflora. The sequence continues at coordinate 35,911 of JASVEL010000726.1, forward strand.
TTTTGCTCGTATTGAGGTAAGTAACGGTTTTAATCTGGTCGTGAGGGTATGAAACCCCGAATATCATATCATAAGACTATTTTGGAAGTGACGGGCATGTGGGCGTGAACCGTAGGGATTGCGACTTGGTCCGTCCCTTAAGACTGTAGAATCAATTAGCCTACTGTCTGATACATGTTCCCTATGTTTTCATGGAAATTGACTGTATTTCATGTTAGAAGTCATGTTTAGGCCTTATGTTATGGTCGTTGAGACATGTGAGGTCACGTACTTGCTAAATTAACTGCTATTTGTTGTTTTGTTCTTAGATGTGATATTACTCGCATATTATACCTCCATCCCATGCTATTTATCATTGTTACGTGTTATTATCTCTATTTAGGCTGAATTATACGTTTTCGGAGAGCCCGATGGACTAGTGAGGTTGGTGATTGAAAGAGGGCCTAAGTGCCAAGCTGTGAGATATATGAGTGTATATGGATCAGGTTGAACACCGCAACGAACCTCAGGGCTATATATGTATATATTGGATCTGGTTGAATGCCGCAACAAGCCTCCGGGTTGATTATTTATATTAGATCGAGTTGTACACCGCAACGAGCCTTATGATTGTTTATACATTGGGTCGGGCTACACGTCGCAACAATATAATGATTGGGCTGAAGGAGCCCCTCCAAAGTATGCATACCCCCAGTGAGCGCAGGTACCTATTGAGTATGAATATTGAGGGCTGAGAGCTGAGTGATTGAGCTGTTGAGATGAGCTAAGTGACCGTTACCTTGAGAGGTTGTACTTTCTTTCAGTTAATTGTTGCCCCTTATTTATTAATTGTCCTTGTTGTATAAATTTGTGAAAAACATGATATCTAGTTCACTTGAGCACGAGCTGATGTGATGTAAAGTGATGAATTTGAAAGTACGATTGTTCTTACTTTAAAGATATTGAAATAACTGTATTTGCATAGCTCGTCACTACTTCTCAGTTTTTTATTTATTTCTATTACTTACTGAGTTGGAAATACTTACGTTACTCCCTGTATCTTGTGTGCAGATCCTGGTGAGCCCGGTTGCAAGGGTGGTTAAGCTCGTGCATGGTTGACTGCTCGGATACCTACGAGGTAGCTGTTAGCGCCCGCATCCCTTGGCTCTCCTTCCATTGTTATCTTTCTTTCTGTTTTATAACATTTAATGGATTATTATAAACTTTGATTCTAGAACAACTGTAGATGCTCATGATTTAGTGACACCCCGATGCCGGGCTATCTTTTCGCATTTTGATTTTGAGTTGAACTCTTTTATGAAATTTTAGTAAGAAAATGCTTTTACTTATCTTTTAGTGGTATCAAAGTGTTCTGAAAGTGTGCCGGTTTGCCTAGTACCAGTGTACCAGTATAGGAGCCATCACAACATGATTTAGTTTTGGTCGTGACATTATATCTATCTACTATATTAAAAGCACGAAGGCTCTTAGCGAAATGTTGTTCGCCTTTTATACCCTCTAAAATTAATTTCACCCTAGATAAAATTACTCATTTAATTATTTTTCTAATTTTGAGGACCTTAAAATCAACTAAAATTTTACTTATTGTATTTTTTCCTTATTTGAATTATACAAAAATCCTTACTTTTAGACTTCAACCGACATGTAACAAATTAACTAAATCAAAACTACTAATGTTACCCTCCAAAGCAAAGTAAACCTCTTTTATTAAAAATCTTCAAAATTTAAAAAGTAGGAAAATCAAATAAAGAATTTTAATTGGATATTGCCAATATATAAATGAACTAATATTTCAGATTCTAAATTCATAATTTACCACATTTACTCTTTTTAAACTATTTTTTAATTAATTAAAAAATAATTTTATTTCTTGCTAAAAAATATGAATAGTACATAGTTGTAAGTAAAATAACACTGAATTTGCATTAGAACAGAAAGTCTCAAACTTTCATAAGTAGTTGAGTTCGAATGTGTCAAGCCTGTACAATTAGAATACATTCTATTTTTAATATTTCATTTTTATTTACTCTAAGGGTCTAGGAAAAGTTAATTCATCATATGAATATTGTTGAATGTTCTGTATAAAATAATAATAAGCATTAATTTTTTATGTAAGGTTGCATACACTAGATTCGCTGACTCTAAGCTACTAAAGCAAATGCACAATCCATATATTGAAGTTATAATAAAGTACTAGATTACTTTTGTGTGGCATGGTTTTTCCCCTATTAAGTTGACCAAATATTATCAATATTAGTTATTTTCTAGAGTTTGTAATTTTTTAAAATGATTTTCAATAACTCAATTAAGGATTATAGTATTTGCATAATTTAAAAAAAATATTCCCATTAATATGGAGTACACTCGCAACACGCGTATCCTAATACTAGTACTAAAAAAAAGTAAATTTCACTTAATGATCCCTTAACATTTTGAGTTAGGAAAATAATATCCTCATTAACATGAAAATCAAAAGGCCAAATGATATAGTCACTAATTGAATCTTCAAAAAGTCAGAAAATGAGCCTTACTTAATATGGATAATTATAAAATTATTTTTTAATAATCAATAATTAAGGAGTAAAATTGTATAAAATACAAAAGGTTTATACAGTTCAATAGTATTAGGTTATTTCAAAGTTTTAAAAACCAATATTAATCCAAAGGAGTTTTGTTAAATTTAATTTTAAGTAAAATGAATGATGGATTATTTCCTTATCTCAAAATTTATGGTAGTTGTGTCAGAATAATTTTCTATATAATATTTTTGGGTAATATTTTTTTATTTTCATAAAAGCCACTAACATATCATGTCTTTATTTTAAATCCAGTGTTTTAAATGTCTTTAGCCTTTAGCTACTAGTTTAATAAACTTAACTGCCCGAACGAAAATACCCTTTTGCTCATATCCTTAACTTTAGGACTTCAGGACTGCATATCCTTAACTTTTTAACCTGTAACTCTAAGTTCAGGACTTCAGGACTATAAGTCCTTAACTTCTGAACTTGGAACTCTAAGTTCAGGATTTCAAGGTTACATGTCCGAAGTCTTCTGCTATTACATACATTTATTAACATTGCAGAAAATAAGTGTCCAGTTCTTCTACAATAGAAGAGTTTATTAAAGAAAACATTTCAGTTTCTTTGTCAACCACCTAAAGGACTCGAACTACCAGCACAAGGTCCTAATATTCAATCAGATTGTTGAAACAATAATTTGCCAAGAATATACCATCCAACAACAAGAAGAAAAAAGCTCAATATACCAATCAGAAACTGCCACCCGACCATTAAATGTCCGAAGCAAACCATGACACAAGCAATCCTTAACTTTGAGTTCAAAGTTCAAAACTTAGGATTGTCTGTTCTCAACTTTACAAAAGTTAAGGACATGAGTTCTTAAGTTTGACATGCAGGTTCAAAAGATAAGGACAGACAATCCTTAACTTATAGTTTCAAGTTCAAAACTTAAGGATAGGCAGTCCTAAGTTATTGTTTCAAGTTCAAAACTTAAAGACTTTCTGTCCTTAACTTTGAGTTTCAGGTTCAAAAGTTAAGGACAAACATTCCTTAACTTATAGTTTCAAGTTCAAAACTTAAGGACATGCAGTCCTTAAGTAATTGTTTTAAGTCCAAAACTTAAGGACTGTCTTTCCTTAACTTTGAGTTTCAAGTTCAAAAGTTAAGGACATGAATCTTTAAGTTTGACTTGCAGGTTAAAAAGTTATGGAAAGACAATCCTTAAGTTTGAATAATACGTTCAAAAGTTAAGGACAAATAGTTCTTAACTTTAAGTTCAAAGTTCAAAGGTTAAGAACAAAAGTCCTTAAGTTTGAAATGCAGGTTCAAAAGTTAAAGACATGCAGTCCTTAAGTCTGCTATTACATGCATTTATTAACATTGCAGAAAATAAGTGTCCAGTTCTTCTACAAGAGAAGAGTTTATTAAAGAAAACATTTCAATTTCCTGTCAACCACCTAAAGGACTCGAACTACAACACAAGGTCCTAATATTCAATCAGACTGTTGAAACAGTAAGTTGCCAAGATATCGAGCAACAAGAAGAAAAAAGCTCAATATACCAATCAGAAATTGCCACCCGATCATTAAATGTCCGAAGCAAACCATGACAATGAAAGACAAATTGTGAAGGAATACACTTTCCATCAGACAAAACCGTGTTTGATCAAAATATCGGCCTACCAAAAGATTTGTAGGCACGCAGAGAGAGAAGTGAGGGCTTGGGAAGAAAAGCAAGGGAAGAAAGGGTAAAACTGTCCTTTTCCTATTAGTAGTGGCTATTTTTGTTGAAAATTATAATTAGTGGATAAAAATTAAAGACCTCCTTAATTAGAGGCTACCACATGCTATTTTTACTATAATCGTAATAGTACATAAAGGTTATTTTTGAAAATTTGAAATACATGCAATGGCGGGTTCATTTTTGTCGTTAATTTAAAATTAAAGGGATTTACTGTCCCATTCAAAGAGTGGAGTAGTAGTTGTTTTCCTAACTAAAATAATTAAGGGATCTAAGTGTAGTCTACTCTACTAAAGGAAAAGAAAACAAAAACAAAATTAGAAACACAAAGTAAATGTAGACAATCACTATTTTAAAAGGTAAAACCTTTACTAGGAACGGAAACATCCTTTTCTGTTACATCAAAGGATCTTATTACAAGTTTTTCTCAGCTAATTTAATTCTAGCATCACAAGTACTTCTCAAACTTTGACTTTGTCAGTGTTCTTCCTACATTCGTTAAGGCAAACCTCCATCAACTTCTTATCTGTCATAAAAAGAATTCTTGTTAATAATAGCACAAAGATAATTTAAATCATAATAAGCTTAATATTAGAACCCAAAACCATAACTCCCAAGTTAGAGCGAATGAGTGTGCGAGCAGGAGCGGAGACACGAATTTATTAAGGAAGTTCGAAAAAAAAAAAAAATTAAACACGTGGAGAAGTCAAGAGGATTTAACATATCATATATATATACATAGATTTTTCTTTAACCTTATATACACAATATAATTTTTGGACGAAGGCGGTTCGGACGAACCACTTCCGCCCAGGCCCTAGCTCCGCCATTGTGTGTGAGAAATATAGAGATAGATAGATAGAGAAAGACAGATAAAATTAAAAGAGAGGGCGAGAAAAGAGAGACCTCCTTTAAGCTTGAGACAAGCATCGACAGAGCATTGATGAAATTTGGATGCAGAAAAATTGGGATGTTTACAATCTTGTTGACAGTATTCATAACAGCCAGCAATGTCAGCAAAACATGTTGAGTAACATTCATCAACACACTTATGATATGGATCATCTTGTGCTGAAACCATAGAAACCACAATTGTTGTGATTACCATGAGAATTAATGCTTCTTTCAACATATTGGACATCATTTTTTCTCACTTTCTCTTCACTTCTGTATTTTTTCTTTGTTGTGTAAAAAGAAGAAACAGCATTTCACTTTATATAGGAAGTCACACAGTCCAGTATTAATGATTGTAATTTAGGGTGGAAAACAATATTAATGATAGTGTAAAAATTTATAGGTAGTTGTTGGGAGTAAGACCTTCGTAAATGCATGTGCCTATGTGAGTGGACATGTGTTATTTTACTTTTGTAACCGTTTCGAGCAAAGTAAATAAAGAGTACATGCTAACATGAGTATGACGTTATTTTTTTGGGTGCTAACAAAATCTCACATCGACCGTTTAAAAGATCGAAAGTCTAGATATAAGGCATATTTATAATTTTTTAATGGTGTGAAACCTTTTCGAAAAAAAAAACCGTGCAATCTTAACCGAAAATAGACTTGGCCATTTGAACACAACAATTTCATTAGTTTTCCTAAACGACCATAACATAGAGATTTTGGAATTTAGGTAGTCAATTAAAGAATCTCAAGAGAAATAAAAAATGAGCTGATAAAAATAAGAGTTTGAAAGACCTATTATAAATAACGAGAGGATTACTTTTTTTTTTTTTTTTTTTGTATTAGAGAAATACATAAGGTACCCATTAAACTTGTCCGAAAAAATTATTTATACACCTAAATTTTATGGGCAACCTTTTACCCTATAATTCTAAACTTAAGTGAACTTAATACCCCCTTCAGTGATGACCTGGCGCAAGACGTGTAGTTCATTTTGTAGCTGCGTGTGAAGACAAAAAAAAAATACTTAAAACTAATTTAGTGGTCGAGGTATCACTGACCTATGAGATATTATAACTAATTAACTTAATATTATTTTTTTCTCTTTTCTTATTCATTTTCTTTTCTTTTTCATTTTATTCTCTCTTTAATTTCTTCATTTAACAGAAGCACAATGAGCCAATGGCTCTAGCTTGGCTAAAATATCCATTTCCGACGGCCTTATTCTTATTTCCGTCCTTCTTCAATTGAGATTTTCTCCATCCAATTTTTCATCTATTTGCTGAAAAATACCTCTTTAGAATCAGAAATAGTGTTGAAAAGAAAATAAGGTTGAATGGGTCGGAATCCGACCCTATAATAATCAACGGAGTTAGTCGCTTTTTCCGGCTAATTCAAGATTGATAAGCGGCACGACCGCTTATAATTAACGATACTCAAACCCCGCCTAAGATGATTAATAAGGCTACAGTCCACCCGCTATCTCGAAGATAACCCCTTGATGTGGTCTCAGCCCCCAAATGTCAGCTCATGCAGCTCATAACTGTAAATACCAATAAAGGAAGCCCGAAAGAGGTTCCTCTCCTTGTCCATGGGGACTTTCAAAACAGAGAGAGAGAAAAGGAGAGAGAATGAGAACTACAAAAAAGGGATGGAAGATCAAAAGAAAATATGATTGTAATGTTTTGAACCTCTCTATGGGGAGGCAAACCACCCTATTATCATCAATAAAGATCATCCATGTCTTCTACTACTATAAGAATTGTTCTTAATTATCATTTCCTTTACTTGATTTTCGATTTATTACGACTTACTATGATTGACCCATAATTTATGTATATTATTTTGTATTTATAAAGTATGTAATAACTTTTGAGTCGAACAAAGGTGTCACTGGAAAATTCTCCGGCCGGAGAAAAATTATAAGCCCTTAACCATTAGCTCTATATCTCAGGTTTTGTTGCTCTTCCAATACAAAACTAGGAGAAATAAAGTGACAAAAATTTCTAGTAAGGAAACCGAGACCAAGAGAATTAAGAGCACAAACCCAACCTGTCAAAAAATATGGTACAAATGATACCAAACTTTCCGGCGAACCCCATGTTGCGAGAGGAATATGGTGAGGCTCTTGCAGGGGATGAATTTGAAGATACTGAAGAAGATGATGACCGTTATGAGGATAACGAAGGGGGAGAAGAGCAAATAACATGTACTATTAGTTCGGCATGTTTCTACAAATGCTCAAAATTTTAGAATTTTGCCTTATAAGTTTTCTCTTTTTAGAGATGCTGATAGTTTTTTGGGTCTGTTTATATGATGTTCTGCAGTTGTCCTTTTAGTCATCTGCACCAAAGCTGAGATGAATGACTTTTGTGGCATTTTCCCTAGGTGATACCATAAATTGCCTTTTATTTTCTTTAGTATGTGACATTTTTATTCAACAAAAAAATTGCACAAGAGTGCCATAGCACGAGTTAGAGAAGGTCATCACGGAGAAAGCCTTCCAGAGGTGGAAGCAACCGTCGTTTACCTTTTGCCCATGACAGCTGATGGATTTATGGTATGGCGCGTATTAAACACATCCACCACAAGACTGATTGAATTCACTTAAGTTTAGAATAGTGAGGTAAAATATAGCTCGTAAAATTTAGGTTTGTAAATAATTTTTACGGGCAATGGATACTTTATGCAATTTCTCTTTGTATTATTTTCTTTTAAAATCATCTCATGCTATATTGTTATTTGGTGAAAGATCTCCTTATGGTGATTTAGGTCCAACACTAACGGAATCCTCAACTTTTAATAATTAAACCTAAGGGTGAATAAGATGATTAATACTGATGGTGCAAGTTTAAAGGTGAAACAAAGAAAAAGCAGAGATATATTTTTTTCTAATAATAATTTCGATTTCCCATTCGGTACGCACATCACGGCTCTGTTCAGGAATCTCAAATGAGAGTAAAGAAGAAAGTTGGATTTCTTATTGGTCATAGATTTTTCATTAATCAATTCTGATTCTTAATTAAATACAACCGTTCATGTCCTGATACTAGTTTCTCTATTGTAAACCTCACAAGTGAATAGCAGTGATTCATATCTTTTATTGAAATAAATAAATGTAACCACAATAGACCTATTACTAATATGGCCTAATTTATAAGGGCATGTGGCTTCTTTTGCAAATTAATGGTTCAAGACTCCTCCTCCTTAAGAGGGTAGCTAGCTTGCATAGCAATACCACACACATTCCTTTTTTGTCATATGAACCCCTCTTAATTTTGATATAACCATCTTCACCCCACATAGTACCCCATGAATTCTTAACTAGCCAATATTTCTCACCATCATCTACACCATAGCCAATTAGTGTCACTCCGTGATTTAGGCTATTTGCGCAAAAACCAGAGTAAACCCCACCAGCGTAAAGCTGAAAATCATAGCCACTTGCATCAATGACCACTGATATAGGTTGTTTGGTAACTGCAGCATGAAGAGATTCCTCATTTTTGGCTACCATTTCATAGCCACTTATTATAACTCCATGTTGTTTTGCTTTGGTAGTGTTGCATTTCTGGTCTTTCCCTACGTAAAGATAATTTTTTTCAGTTGTATTGCCACCGTTTTTCTTAATGAAAGCAAAAGCGTTTTCCATGAATCCTCCGTTACATCCTTGGCTGTCTGAGTAAACATCACAGTCCACTAGTTGTTGTAACTCCATGTTGTTTTGCTTTGGTAGTGTTGCATTTCTGGTCTTTCCCTACGTAAGGATAATTTTTTTCAGTTGTAATGCTACCGTTTTTCTTAATGAAAGCAAAAGCGTTTTCCATGAATCCTCCGTTACATCCTTGGTTGTCTGAGTAAACATCACAGTCCACTAGTTGTTGTTCTGTTACATAATTAATTCTTAGTCATAGCAGAGATTAAGACACAACTACACAATCAATCGAGAGTCAGAGTTTAAAGAAGCGTACCGTTAAACTCCATGGATTCAGTAGCGACAACAAACAACGATTAAGCCTGAGACCAACTTCCATAATCCACTAGCTATGCGCTCTCACAGCCCGGAGAACTTGACTGATAGGACGTCTACCGTTACCACGTATTCAAGAGGCAGAATACGCTAAGGTTTTCTAATAGCTAGGGAAATGGGGGTTGGCCTCTATTTATAGAGGGTGCCTACCCTTCACAGGCCAATAGTTATTGGGCCTCACTTATCCACACACATAATATTTAATATTTAGCCTTTTATTTTACCCACCACTTGTGCCACATCACTATCCTTTCAGGCTATAACCAATTAACGTAAGTCCAAATTCCAACATTCTCCCACTTGGACGCCAACGTTAATTGAGGACACGAAAACAATTTTAAAATATTTGAGTTTTAAGAAAATCATTTTGAAAAAGGATTTTAGACTCTAGAGTGGCCACACTACTCACATAGCCAAGGATAGAATGTCCCGTATAGGCGTATACCAATCCATTCAGTCTCAATAGAGAAGACTAACAATGAATCATAGCAGACATCACACCATTTTAAAGTATGAATTCCATCTACGACCAAATGTGCTAGAATTTCCATCAACATGGATCAAACATGTGTGCTAAGTAGTTTATCTTTCTAATCAAGGTGAATAATTCACACCTCTTAGAAAGAAATAATCCTCCAAGTGATATTATAACCATATCACCTCAGGAGCCTCCAAGTGAATCTTAATCATATCACCTCAGGAGGGTTCCCTTGTGCCTTACCCGGGATAATCAAGGCAACAAACCACAAGACTCAAATATATCATGAGTTTATGCAATGTCCGATTGGAAACAAAAATAAATAAATTGTCATGTTAGTCATAAGCATAACAAATATCAAATAACATAAGTTTGCATAAAATAGAATTTTTCAAAAGCAATATCTCAGTCAGCAATTACAAAGTAACTTCCACTCGCTAAAGCACATCAAAAGAATCTAAAACACCCATATTTTTATCATGTTCATTAAACACTACAGGCCTGAGACCTTTAGTCAAAGGATCAGCCAACATAGATTATGTGCTAATATGCTCAATACATATATCACCTTCTTTTACCATGTCTGTAACCTTAAGAAACTTAAGGCTAACATGCTTAGAGCCTCTTGTTCTATTGTTATTCTTGGAGAAGAACACAGCTACACTATTATCACAAAAAATAATCACCGGCTTAGATATAAAATCAACAATTTCTAATTTAGTAAGAAAATTCTTCATCCAGACAGCATGAAGCAGTCTCAAAACAAGCAATAAACTCAGCTTCCGTTGTAGATGTGGCAGTGATACTTTGCTTCTCACTTTTTAAAGAAATAGCACCTCCACCCAACATAAAAATATAACCAGAAGTCGATTTCTTAGTACCTGAAAAATCAGGGTCTGAATATACTAGAAGGTCCAGATTATCAACCTTTTCGTATACAAGCATGAAGCCTTTAGTACGTTGTAGATATCTCATCACTTTCTTTGCAGCCACCCAATGTGTCCACCCAGGATTAGAAGAAAATCTTCCCAACATTATTAACAACAAATACAATATCAGGACTTGTACAAACCTGTATATACATTAAACAACCAACAACACTTACATATGGCACATCTTTCATAGTTCTCATTTCAACTTCGTTTTTCGGACATTGATCCTTGCTAAGTTTGTCTCCTTTTACAACAGGTGCAATACCAGGTCTACAGTCTTGCATATTGAAAGTTTTAAGAACACTCTCAATGTAGGAACACTGTGATAAACCCAATAAACCACGTGACCTATCTCTTTTAATTTCTATACCAAGAACAAAAGAGGCTTCACCAAGATCTTTCATATCAAAAGACTTAGACAAAAATTGTTTGGTCTCATTCAATAAGCCTAAATTATTTGTGGCAAGCAAAATGTCATCAACATAGAGAACCATGATAATAAAATTACCATTAGCTATTTTAAGATAAACACATTCATCTGTCACACCCCTTTTTTTAAAAAAACAAGACTTTCCTACTAAACTCTCTTAAATTAATAAAAGAATTTAATAAAAAGGCTTGAAAAGGGATTTTCTATTTAGAAAGTGACAAAAATGTGTGTTTAAAAGGAATTAACTCAGAGTCGCCACCTGACATTGATTTCGGTGTGCCAGGCCACCGTTTTTTTTAAAAAATAATTTTCCTTTAAAACACTTTAGACTTCAAAACTAAGTCTACACCAGAGATTTGGGTAAGGGGGTTCATTTGACTCGGGGAGAAGGTGTTAGGCACTCCCCAAGTCCCGTGAAAGTCACGGTTGCGTACATGATCAAGTTGGCTTTCAAAACATTCAAATTGAGGTAAAACACACATAGACAAATAAACACTCAAAAGGGCTCGAGGTCGTCCCCACCTAATAAAAGAAAATGAAAAGGAAAAGTAAAGAAAATCCTAAGCTAACCTATACCTAGACTTTTCCATCATGTTCGGCAAAGCCTCCAAAATATTTACATAGCTCTTCAGGGCATACCCCGGATAATAATATATACAAAGTCTTCGGGGCATTTCCCGGATAAATTTAACTACGGGAACGACCTTTCGCCTCGAATTAACAAAAATCCTAAAGTTCGCCTACCCAAGTGTGGTCGGCCTAAAACATGCTCCTAGCGTTCAATGAAAGAGCTAACAATAACTAAAATAGAAGTGTTAAAGCGAGTCACATTAAATACAACATTTTAATTCAATTTGACTAATTAACTCAACTTCCTCCTTTAATCTATTCAAATAGTCCAATTCAATCACAGTAAGCAAATTAGAATCCAAACACTAATTAAGATAAATGTCCCATTCCCAATAATGAATCATGTACGAACATTGATTACTTCAAACAGAGCATCAAATGAGACATATCAACAGATAATCACAAAGCAAAATTAAGGATTTAAGAAAAGAGAAAAGGGATTGGAACTCACAGATAGTAAATTTTAACGCTAACAGATACACGTCAAGAGAATCCTATTGCTTGCGGCTGACTCGAAAAGTGAACCATTCCGGCGACCTCGACGAACCTTGAGATCGAAAGCTCGGACAGTGACGCTGACTCAATTCGAACTAGGACTAATAGCAGGGAAATTGCACAAAACAACCAAGTGAAGTTTGGAATTAAACGCGAAACTCAGCAGCACATGAACAACATACTTGACTTCGATTTCAGATTAAAACCAACTCGGAATTCAGTGAAGTAACAAAGAAACCTTCCTTGAATCAACAGGAACAGACAACAAATTTTTTGAACTGTTTCAAAGCAAAAATCAGTCTAAACCTTTTCTCTTTTTGTTTTGGTTTTATAAGCTCAGATTATCGAACTCCAATCAAGAATTAATCTCAGACAAAATGACTCAAATTGGTACCGGAATTTTGAAACCGATCACGAACTTCAAACTCGAACTTCAATTAAGCCCTATGTTGTCGTAGAGATTGAAACCAGAATTAAAACTTTAACTAACTGAAATTTCAGCAATTACAGCAACATATATAGCAAAATTGAGCTCAAACACTAAAGTTGATTCCTCTTCAACACCCCAAGATCCCAACAATTGTCAGTTTCCAAAACGTAGAATTCAGAAACTCAAGTTGCAGAGAATTTTCCAATTAATGAGAAAACATATCCAAGTCGAGTATAGCAGAGCAAAAACCAACTCGAGTAAATGAAAACAGTGAATTTCAGATCGGAAACCGCGAACTTCAACCTCGAACGGACAACACTCACTGACTCCAAACTCCAAAACAAACGAGAATGTGATTAGAAGAAGAAAATAGTGCAGCAGTGACTTAAAATGAGAAATCGTCGGCGTTCGATGTGAATGAATCCTCAGCTGGTGGTCACTATTGCCCTTCAGTGGAATCACGATGAAAAAGGCATCTGGCGAGTAGCTGAGGGCTGTGGGAGGAGACGGGAGCACCCGGCGGCGGCTCTTCTACTTCTGTACTGTTTTCTGGTGGGGGACGGCTGGTTGCTGGATTTTGGAGATGGTGTTCAACGGGTTAGAAGCTGGCGGCGAGAGGGGTGGCCAGGGGTGTTTTCAAGGTGGGTGGACAGCTGGGGTTCTACTCTCTAGGGTTTTTGTTCTTATGTTTCTCATGATGAAGAAGGAGATGGCGGCGGGTGTATTTGTTCAGCTCTAGGGTTTTTTTTGTTCTCTTTGTTAGATGAAGAAGAAATGGTTGGGCGGCTGGGGTAGTCTCTTGTCTGTTCGTTAGCTGGCCGCTGGCTTTTTCTTTGTTGTTGAGTGTTCTGAAGAAGATGGGTGGGCGGCCGGTTCCCTTTCTTTGTTGCTGATGGCTGGCCGCTATTCTGTGGTCTAAGGAGCAGAGGCGGCTGAAGGTTTCCCTTGTGTGCTAGGGTTGTGTTCTTGTTGTTGGTTGTTCTCCTTTCATGAAGAAGAGATGGCTGTGGGTGAGAAGAAGCAGATGCGACCGCCCCCTTTTTTCTCTAGCTCTAGGGTTTTAGATATTTGTTTAATGTTATGTTATTGTAGAAGATGGGTAGGGTTTTTAGGAATTGGGTTGTCAAATTGGGCTACAATTGTGGGGCTTTAACCCTTTTAAATCTACCAATTAAGAAAACTTAAACCTTTTTTTTGTATAAAATAATTTAAATTAATTATGACTAATTACTAATGGGCTTAAGTTAAAAAAAATAAGAAAATATATAATGAAACTATTTTTGTATTTTTTTCAATTTTATGATAAAAATAATGTAAAAGAGCTAAAATTAGTGTAAATAACTATATGAGACCTAAATTAATTATTCTACGCTAAAACGGATGAAATTTCGGGGATGGTAAAAAATTACGTGTCTACATCATCAAGCTTATTTTTCACAAATCCAAATTTCGTAATAATTTTATCAAATTTCAAGTACCACTGCCTGGAGGCTTGTTTAAGCCCATAAATGGATTTGTTAAGCTTACACACTAGATGTTCTTTACCAGCTTCTTCAAACCCTTCAGGTTGAACCATGTAAACCTCTTCAAGTAGACTCTCATTCAGGAAAGAAGTGTTAACATCCATCTGGTGAAATTCTAAATCAAAATGAGCCACAAGAGCCATCACCACTCTAAATGCATCCTTGGATTGAAAAAGGAGAAAATATTTCTTTATAATCAACAACTTCTTTTTTAGTATAACCCTTAGCAACCAACCTTGCTTTATAACAGTCTATATTTCCCTTGGAGTCTATTTTAGTTTTAAACACCCATTTGCAACCAACAGGCCTAAAACCTACAGCAATTCAACTAACTCCCATACTCCATTGTGCTCCATAGAGCGCATTTCATCTTTCATTGCTTCACGCCATTTATCAACAAATGGAGAAGAAATAGCTTGAGCATATGATAAAGGATCAATCAGCTCTCCAATATCACTGAAATTTTCAGTCACATGCACGATAAAATCATCAGAGATGGTAGATCTTCTTTCTCTTTGTGACCTACGGAGTGGTACATTTTGAATATTTTGCTCAGAAATTATGGGATCTGCCTCGTTGTTCCCTTGATTCTCCCACTCATGAATAGGTTGGTTTACCACCTTTTCATGTATAATAGGTATAGGGACAATGACTTCCTTCTCTTTCAATATAATTTCCTTACCACATGAACAATCACAATCACAAACATCATGCTCAAGAAATTTCGCATTAATAGACTTAACGATTCTAGTGCCACGCCCAGGACAGAAAAACCTAAAACCCTTAGAGCGGTCAGTATAGCCTATAAAGAAACAACTGGTAGTTTTAGGATCAATTTTCTTTTTAGTGGGTGAATAAATACGAACTTCGGCTGGACATCCCCAAATGTGAAAATGGTTCAAGCTAGGTTTTCGGGTTGTCCATAGTTCAAAAGGAGTTTTCAAGACAAATTTTGTAGGAACTCTATTTAGGATATAGCTAGCTGTTTTTAAGGCTTCACCCCAAAGAGACTCAGGTAGGCTAGTCCTGGACATCATACTTCTCACCATTTCCATGAGAGTACGATTTCGTCTTTCAGCCACACCATTCTGCTCAGGAGTACCCGGCATGGTATATTGTGCTACTATTCCACATTCTTGCAAAAATAAAGCAAAAGGCCCTATACATTAACCAGACTCATCATATTTTCCATAGTACTCACCACCACGGTCAGACCTCACTATCTTAATGGATTTCCCAAGCTGTTTTTTAACTTTAGTCTTGTAAATTTTAAACTTATCAAGTGCTTCAGATTTTTCTTTTAAAAGATATATATAACAGTACCTTGAAAAGTCATCAATAAAAGTAATAACATACTTATGATTGGTTAAAGAGGTACATAAGGTCCATTAATATCAGTATGAATTATTTCTAAAAGTTCAGAGCTCCTAGTGGAACCCTTTCTCTTAACCTTGGTCATTTTACCCTTAACACAATCTACACAAATTTCAAAATATTTTGGATCAAGAACAAGTATAATATTTTCCTTTATCAATCGTTCAATTCTTTCTTTAGAAATATGACCAAGACGCCTATGCCATAATAGGTAAGACATTTTACTCATAGCAGGCCTTTTGTGGGCAATATTTTCAACATGCATTGCAGAAAAAGTTTTATTCAATATATTCAAGTGATATAGACCATCACTTAAAAAGGCATCAGCAACAACATGTGAATCATAGGAAATTTTAATAATACCATTATTTTGTTGAAATGAATAACCAGCTTTGTCCAAAAGGGAAACCGAGACTAATTTCCGTCTCATAGACGGTACAAAAATATTATTTTCTAAACGAATACTAAAATTATTCTTAAAAGGTAAAATAGATATCCCTATAAACTCTACTTTTGCTTTGAGTCCATTGCCCACAACAACACTAGCTTCATCCTCTTTTGGCTTCCGTTTGCTTACTAGTTCATGCAAGTCATTGGTTACATGAACAGTTGCACCACTATCCAACCACCAAGAATTTAAAGGAACATGAACAAGACTAGTTTCAAAGTAGACAAAATCCAAAAGATTACCTGATTTCTTTTTTAGAGGACAACCAAATTTCTTATGACCTACTTGTTTGCAGTCCCAGCACTTGATTTCTTTCTTAATTGCAGCTTGAGGACCAAGAGGATTATGAGACTGAACTTGGTTAACACGAGGCTTATTAGTATGACTATAATTACCACATGGATGATGAGACTGGCCATGTTTCTTTTTGTGAAATTTGGGTCCACATTTTCTTTTGTAAGATGGATAATTAACTGACTTAGACGAACTAACAAAGTTCACTACACCCTCAACTTTCTCCTTTTGGATCCACCCTTTCTCTACTACACAAACAGTAATAAGTTCATCAACACTCCACTTATCTTTTTGGGTATTATAGGTTGTCTTAAGTTGGTTAAACTGCTCAGGAAGGGACCTTAGAGACTGGTGTACAAGAAAATCATCAGTAATGGTTACACCTAAATTATTCAGTTTGGTATCAATGTTAACCAATTTCATAATGCGATCACAGACACTACCTAAAAGGTCATACTTTATGGTAGAAAAGGAAGCAACTAGGCTTCCTATCTCATCTTTATCAGATTCTAGGAATTTCTGTCCAGTGGCACTCAAGAAATCTTTTGCATTTCCATTATCCTTAATTGCACCTTTTATGTGATCAGAAATGGATCTCTTCATGATCATAAGACTCAATTTATTAGCCATTATCAATTTTCATACTTAGCCTTTTCATCAGCAGTGCTAGTAGTTGTAGGTTCAGCAGGTTTGTCTTCAGTCAATGCAAAGTCGAGGTCCATCAGACCTACTACTATTTCAACATCCTGTTTTCATTTCTTGTAGTTGCTACTAGTTAAAGTTTCAATAGAATTCAATTGAGTAGTCATGTTGCTAACAATTGTATAAGCAAACAAACCAAAAATTAAATAAAATTATGGCGGGAATATATTAAATCAAAAGAGTCAAAGACATCCATTACACCCCTCATTTGGGTAGAAGATGCAACCGTCTCCCCTTTTAAAAAATCAAAGGGTCCAATGCATTCATTGCATCCTCACCTTTAGGCAAGAGATACAAAGTCTCCCCCTATTATCCAAGAGTACAAGGCATACATTGTGTCCTTCCTTTAGGTAAGAGACACAAAACCTCCTCTTACATCAAATTATCCTTATTCATTTAATTTATATATATACATAAGAATTCAAGATATTAAGCTTCATCCTTTGGGTTGAAATATAATATCTTATCTCATAAATCAATTAAGTGTCACAAGTATCAAAAAGGTAAACCTCCAACACTAGCGCACACTCTATTAAGGATAATTTATACATGTGCACTGAGAATATTCAATGACTCAAATAAACAGACCACTTTGGTGGAAACTATCTATTAATGATAATTCTCAATCCATGTATTAAATGATCTCACATGTACATAATATTAAGAACTTTTCAGTGACTCCAAATAAATAGACACTTTGATGACACTATTTATTAATCACAATTTCTTAATTATACACATCAATACATGTGATAAAATAACACCCATATAATTTAAGCCTTTTTATCTAGTTATTAATTCTATTCTCCGAATAAATTATCATAAAGGTTTCCAGCTATAACTTAAGTACTACTTTTGCAGTAGACTAAAAAGGCATAAACAAATTAGTAATTATCAAATACAACTAAATTTCTATTTGATAAATATAAATCAGGACATAGATCCAACAGTGACGCTTTAACCAGGGTACTCAATTAATTTTTTTTTGAGTAGCCACTTTAATTTTTTATATTTGTTATATCACTGCAAGATAGGAATTTTAACTTAACAGACAACCATATAGATTTATGAGCCACAAACGTTAATATCATAAATAATGGAATCAAGTACATCTCTTTAAAACTTAACAAAATTGTAATAGTCAGAAACTTGACCGACGCCGCCGCCAACAGCAAAAATGAAGGTTTTGCAAAATTTTGCTATTATATTTCATATATATAAATCAATCACAACTTACAGCATTCAATCAAACACAACCACTAAATACAGATGAATTAACTGTTTTGGCAAGAAACTGTGACGAACTGTTGTCGTCTTTAGAGTTTACGATTGTTCTTTTCGTTTTAGAACTCTAAGATTACAACTTGATCTTAATCTCGAAACTATGGTGGCTCTCATACCAACTATTAAATAATTAATTCTTAGCCATAGCACAGATTAAGACACAACTACACAATCAATCTAGAGTCAGAGTTTAAAGAAGCATACCGTTAAACTCCATGGATTCAGCAGCGACACCAAACAACGATTAAGTCTGAGACCAACTTCCACAATCCACTAGCTAAACGCTCTCATAGCCCGGGGAACTTGACTGATGGGACATCTATCGTTACCACGTATTCAAGAGGCAGAATACGCTAGAGTTTTCTAATAGCTGGGGAAAGGGGGGTTGGCCTCTATTTACAGAGAGTGCCAACCCATCACGGGCCAATAGTTATTGGGCCTCACTTATCCACACACATAATCTTTAATATTTGGCTTTTTATTTTATCCACCACTTGGATCACGTCACTATCCTTTTAGGCTATAACCAATTAATGTAAGTCCAAATTCCAACATTTCATAGCCACTTATTGTAACTCCATGTTGTTTTGCTTTGGTAGTGTTGCATTTCTGGTCTTTGCCTACGTAATAATTTTTTTCAGTTGTAATGCCACCATTTTTCTTAATGAAAGCAAAAGCGTTTTCCATGAATCCTCCGTTACATCCTTGGTTTTCTGAGCAAACATCACAGTCCACTAGTTGTTGTTCTGTTAGATAATTAATTCTTAGCCATAGCAGATATTAAGACACAACCACAAAATTAATCTAGAGCCAGAGTTTAAAGAAGCGTACCATTAAACTCCATGGATTCAGCAGCGACAACAAACATAGATTAAGCTTGAGACCAACTTCCACAATCCACTAGCTACGCGCTCTCACATCCTGGAGAACTTAACCAATGGGACGTCTACCGTTACCACGTATTCAAGAGGCAGAATACGCTAGGGTTTTCTAATAGCTAGGAAAAGGGGGGTTGGCCTCTATTTATAGAGAGTGCCTACCCATCACAGGCCAATAGTTATTAGGCCTCACTTATCCACACACATAATATTTAATATTTGCGTTTTTATTTTATCCACCACTTACTATCCTTTCAGGCTATAACCAATTAACGTAAGTCCAAATTCCAACATTTCATAGCCACTTATTGTAACTCCATGTTGTTTTGCTTTGGTAGTGTTGCATTTATGGTCTTTCCCTGTGTAAGGATAATTTTTTCCAGTTGTAAAGCCACCATTTTTCTTAATGAAAGCAAAAGCGTTTTCCATGAATCCTTCGTTACATCCTTGGCTGTCTGAGTAAACATCACAGTCCACTAGTTGTTGTTCTGTTAGATAATTAATTCTTAGCCATAGCAGAGATTAAGACACACCTATACAATCAATCTAGAGTCAGAGTTTAAAGAAGCGTATCGTTAAATTCCATGGATTCAACAACAATAGCAAACAACGATTAAGCCTGAGACCAACTTCCAGAATCCACTAGGTACTCGCTCTCACAGCACGGAGAACTTGACTGATGGGACGTCTACCGTTACCACGTATTCAAGAGGCAGAATACGCTAGGGTTTTCTAATAGCTAGGGAAAGGGGGGTTGGCCTCTATTTATAGAGAGTGCCTACCCATCACATGCCAATACTTATGAGGCCTCACTTATCCACACACATAATATTTAATATTTGGCTTTTTATTTTATCCACCACTCAGGCCACGTCACTATCCTTGCAGGCTATAACCAATTAGCGCAAGTCCAAATTCCAACATTTCACAGGCACTTATTGTAACTCCATGTTGTTTTGCTTTGGTAGTGTTGCATTTCTGGTCTTTCCCTACGTAAGGATAATTTTTTTCAGTTGTAATGCCACCGTTTTTCTTAATGAAAGCAAAAGTGTTTTCCAAGAATCCTCCGTTACATCTTTGGTTGTCTGAGTAAACATCATAGTCCACTCGTTGTTCTGTTAGATAATTAATTCTTAGCCATAACAGGATTAAGACACAACTATACAATCAATCTAGAGTTAGATTTTAAAAAAGCGTACCGTTAAACTCCATGGATTCAGCAACGACAACAAATAGCGCTTAAGCCTGAGGCCAACTTCCACAATCCACTAGCTACGCGCTCTCACAGTCTGGAGAACTTGACTGATGGGACGTCTACCGTTACCACGTATTGAAGAGGTAGAATACGCTAGGGTTTTCTCATAGCTTGGGAAAGGGGGGTTGACCTCTATTTATAGAGAGTGCCTACCCATCACAGGCCAATAGTTATTGGGCCTCACTTATCCACATAAATAGTATTTAATATTTGGCTTTTTATTTTATCCACCACATAAATAGTCCCGAAATTGAGTTTGGTTCTTTCATTCTAACCTAGGCAATGTTTGGGCTCTTATGTGGCGTGATCCAAACACGTGTGTAAATAACAATGAAATTTCCCTTAAAATAATTAAAAGTGGTCTTAAAGTTAAAATTCACATTGTTTTAAGGTATTTTAAAATCAAATAATTAGGCCAACAATAACGGTTGAGCGACCATGCTAGAACCACAGAACTTGGGAATGCCTAACACCTTCTCCGGAGTTAACAAAATTTCTTACACGAATTTTTAGGTTCACGGACTATAAAACAGAGTCAATCTTTTCCTCGACTTGGGATTTGAACCGGTGACTTGGGACATGATAAAACTATCCCAAGTGGCGACTGTGAATTTAATAAATAAATAATCCCATTTCGAGTATCACTTTAATTGGAAAAACTTCTCTTATACCCGTCCTGGGATATAGGAAAAAGGAGGCGTGACAAGTGAATAAAGAAATATTAATATATTATCTTATATGTTTCTTTGATTATAATGTTTGAAAAAATTAGTCTTCATCAGTCTTTCCTCCTCGAAAGCTCTCAAATCATTAAGCGTATCCCTACACAAAGTATATAGTTTCACAATCTTTACAACTACCAATGTGGGATAACGAAATGAAATAGAAGGATACAACTTGTAATGACACGACTGATTGTTTTGCATTTTCGAACCCCATTCCCTTAAATAATACTTTTCGCATTTGCTTTAGCTAAATTATGACTTACGGGGACGGGTGGTTCAGAAGTTAGAAGAATTTTGGGCAAGAATAAGCCTAGTTGCTTCTTTAAGTTCCTTTAAAAAGGCTATGTTTGGCTTCGTTTAACGTTTGGGAAAACGAACTCAAAATTGTGATCCAGCAATTTCTGAAGGTTCGTGGGAAAATATGAGTCCTGGCATATGCACGAAATTGAATTCTGAGGTCCCTAGCCCGAGTAATTAATTTTTACTTAAAATTATTAAGTTTAAGTTTCAAAGATTTAAATAAACTAAGAAATTACTGTTTTCATAGGTATCGGGTCTGGATTTCGATTCCGAAACTTGATACAAGTCTGAAATATCATTTAAGACCTACCTGCAAAATTTGGTGTCAATCCAAGTAGTTTAAGGGCATTTTGACCCGTTGGTAGGAAGTTAAGAACTTGAAATTCATTAAAGTGGATCAATTGGTTTTGGGGTCCCATTCCTTGATTTAATAATATTTTGGTTTTTTCGAGGGTTCACGAGGTCACCCTTGTGCTTTTAGGCTTGTCGGTATGTTCGGGCGGGGCTTGGGAGCCCCGAGCGTCAAATGGTCAAGATTTGAGTGAAGTCGGACTTTGAAAGGAAGCAAGGATGCTGCTTCGGTCAAAACATCTTCTGCGGCTCTTTGACCGCAAGAAGCGGTGACCACATAAGCGGCCACCTGGTCGCAGAAACGGAAGGGCCAGGAAGGGTGTAGATAGCATAAGCGGCCCTGAGACCTCAAGAGCGGTCCTGCGTGTGCGAAAAGAAGACCTCAGAAGCGGTCCGGTCCACTGTGCCCCCAAATCGCAAAAACGATTATTTTTCGCAGAAGCGGACACAACATATGAGGTAATTTAAGCGAAAATCACTGGGGCAGTAAGGGTTCATTAAATACGAATCCAAGCTCCTTTTTCTCTCAATTTCACACCACTTGGGTGATTTAGAAGGTTCCAAAGAAAGAATTTCTTCCTAATATCACAAGGTAAGTAATCCCTACTCACTTTTAGCAAAAATACATAAACATTAGGTGGAATTAACACTAAAATTAGGGATAATTCAAGAGATTAAAGCTAGAACTAGGGTTTAACCAAAACTAGGATTTTATCCTATAATTTGCTATAAGATGAACAAGAAATCATATATTCATGATCCTTAGGTGATAGAGAACAACTTCCTTCGAAAAATATTGGAATCCTGGCGTGTGGGCCCGGGGTCAAAATTTAGGAAACTAATGTCAAAGGCTAGGAAATTCCTTAAATAGCTAGAATTCGATCTTGTATGCCCTTATTTACTAGTTCTTGCTTCATGTGATTAGTTTGGGATTGTCCGGATTCAAATTAATAACTTGAGCTCTTTCCTGGATATTGGGAGTGCACTTTGGAGCGAGGTGAGTCTCCTTTCTAACCTTTTAAGAGGAAAAATGTCCCCATAGGATTTTGAATAAGTAATTGCTACTAAATGTGGGGGCTATGTGCGTACGAGGTGACGAGAGTCCGTGCGTAGCTACTATATAAAAATTGTTCCGATAGTTTAGGACCCACGCATGCCTATTTGGGAAATCTTTCTTACTTTAAAGTTACCAATTTGATCGTTATAAATTGCTAGAGACTTGAGAACATGAAAGTGAACATATAAAACTGTTGAGCCTTGGTAGAGACTTTCCTTGTATGTAATTGAGCTTTATGTGATTTTCTTGATATTGTCTTGATGATTATGAACCAGGCCGATCGCCTTGGTGATAATAGATGCATCTATGGTTCGTGTCGCTCGACCCTCGGCAATGATAAATTTATTTTCTGTTGGAGTAGGTCGTCGACCTCGGCATGTTTGTGCATGATTTATGTGTTTGCAGTTAGTTATGATATGGTTACTCACTGTATTTAAAAGAAGAAACTAGTAATTGGATTAAGGAAAAAATATGAGTATCACCCTTATGTTGAACATGTATTATTGGTTATTCATTCTGTTGTATATCTCACTCTATTATATTATATTATTTGGACATTAGTAAGTATCGAGTCGATCTCTCGTCTTTACTTCTTCGAGATTAGATGGGATACTTACTGAGTACATATGGTTTATGTACTCATGCTACACTTCTGTACTTAAATGTACAAGTTTTAAGGTAGGTGGATCTAGACATTATCCAGGCGCGCAACATTGAGTTCGCTCAGGGACTTCTACGGTGAGCTACATTCTTTCTTATACCAATCCGCAGCCGAAGAAGTCCTTTCTTGTATTTATGGGTTTCTGTCTATTATGATTCGGACAGTAGGACAGTGTTTTGTATATTTTTTTTGTGTATACATTACTGGTCGGCCATAGCTAGTGACACCAGGTTCTGGCACACACACTGTATGGATATTCATTTTGGGGTCTGTATTACTATGTCAGTACTTTTTGATTCTTGCTAGTTTCTTCATTTACTTGAAAACTTTAGTATATCCGATTTTGGCTAAACCAAAAATGGAAACTTAATCATAATTCCGCAACTTGGCTGGCCTAACTATGGTGTTAGGCACCATCATGCACTATTTATGAAAAATGGGTTGTGGCAATATGGTATCAGAGCACTAGGTTCACGTAAGTCTCACAAGTTATAGGAAAACCTAATAGGGTCTTGTAGATCAGTACAAAGACGTCTGTATTTATCATCAAATGGCGATAGGGTATTAGGAAAGACTGTTCTTTATTCATTTCCATCGTGAGTGGTCAATGTACTAAGTTTCCTCTCCTATTCTCTCATAGATGGTGAGGACCCGCACCGCCAATGTTCCGGATACATGATGAGCTGCTCCCCCCGTTGCTAGAGGCCGGGAAGGGCACCGGCCCGTGGTAGGGGATAAGGGCATCCTAAAGCCATTCCAGTTGCGCCACGAGCAGACCCTGTAGAGGATCCCATCTTTGAGGAGCAGGGTTAGGCACCCGTAGCTGCGCCTACTCCAGTGGATTTCCTGACTGTGCCATGATTTTAGGAGGTCATGGGCCGTATGCTTCGATTTATGGACACTATGACTCTGGCTGGTTTATTTCTAGAAGATCCATCTACCTTACAGGTAGGAGGGGGATGATAGACCCCTACCGCACAGGCTTCAAGTCATGCAACCACCATTTATCATACTCCGGGTGCACTACCCACAGAGGTGGTCCAGCCAGTTGTTTCAGCGGCACCCTAGGTCACGCCAATTGTGGACGGCAATCCACATAAGTTATTAGACAGTTGGACCACTACACCCTCCGGTCTTCGGGGGCGAGCGTCATGAGGACGCCCAATGTTTCATTGATAAGTGTAGTGATAGACTGCACAACATGAGGATATTGGAGTCACATGGAGTTGACTTCACTACTTTCCAGTTGGAGGGCAAGGCCCGTAGAAGGTGGCAGTCTTATTTACTTAACAGACCAGCATGCGTTCCTCCCCTCACTTGGGGTCGGTTCACCCAGTTATTTCTGGATCGGTACATTCCACCCTCTGAGAAGGAAGAGCTACATCATCAGTTTGAGTATCTGGATCAGGATCATATGTCAGTGATCGACTATGAGGCGAGGTTCTCTGAGTTGTCTCGCCATGCACTAATGATACTTCCTACAGAGGCAGAGAGAGTACGGAGGTTTGTTGCAGGGTTACATCCCACTATCCGGTCGGGTATGGCTCGTGAGGTAGAGATGGACACAGGATATCAGCTAGTACTTGAGATTTCCTGTAGGATCGAGGGTTACCGGTTGAGGTGTAGAGAGCAGATGCAGTAGGATAAGAGGTCTAGATTCTCAGGAGAGTTCAGAGGCATCCCAGCTAGAGGCAGAGGTTACTTTGGGAGGGATCACTCCAGTAGGCCCCCAGCTCCAGCACCACCACCTACTCGCGGTGCTCTAGCGCACTCCTATTTCAGCACCATGCTAGAGAGTTTGCACCGCCCGCCAGCTGTCCTGGGTTCATCCAGTGGGTACTCAGGTCCTCCGGAGTCTTCCGGTCCATATTCCAGTGCTATGCAGGAGGGTTATTACCGGTCACCAGCTACTCAGGCTTCTTCTAGTATTCAGGGTCACCATTTGAGTAGCATGTCGTCGCACCATGTTGTTTTGAGTGCGGGGACGTGGGCCACATGTGGAGAAATTGCCCCAAGCTTAGGGGCAGGGTAGTATAGTAGGGGCAGCAGCCCGTGACTCCAGCACCAGCGGTCCAGATGCCCAGAGGTGGAGAGAAGAATGGTAGAGGTTGTTCTACGGGTAGGGGACAGACAGCGAGAGGTCAGCCAGCTACTACTCGGTTAGTTGGAGGCTAGTCAGCCGGTGCTCCAACTAGATTCTATGCTCTCCCCGCCAGGCCAGATACATTGGCCTCAGATGCCATGATCACATGTATTATTTTTGTTAGTGGTAGAGATGCATTGGTATTATTTGATCTAGGGTCCACTTATTCATATGTATCATCTTTGCTTGCTCGTTTCCTGGCCATTTCTCCTGAGCCCTTGGGTGTTCTTGTTTTTGTGTCCACTCCTGTGGGCGATTTTGTAGTTGTGAACAGGGTCTACCGGTCTTGTGTGGTTACTTTCTATGGTTTTGAGACTAGAGCAGATCTCCTACTTCTCGATATGATCGTGAGGTTATCCTGGGCATGGATTGGTTATCTCCTTATCATATTGTTCTAGATTGTCATTCCAAGATTGTTTCTCTAGTGATGCCAGGGTTGCCGAGACTCGAGTGGAGGGGCTCCACTGTGGATATACCTAGCAAGGTTATTTCCTTTCTGAAAGCTCATCATATGGTTGAGAAGGGGTGTTTGGCCTACTTAGCTTATGTTCGAGACACCACTGCAGAGTCTCCAATGATTGATTTAGTGCCAGTACTCCGGGAGTTTGCCGATATTTTTCCTTCTGATCTTCATGGCATGCCTCCGGATAGTGATATTGATTTCTGTACGGACCTGGCTCCAGGCACTCAGCCTATATCTATCCCACCATACCATATATCACTTAGAAAGCTGAAGGAGCAGTTAGAAGAGTTGCTAGCTAAGGGGTTTGTTAGACCCAGTGTATCGCCTTGGGGTGCACCAGTGCTGTTTGTAAAGAAGAAGGATGGGACTTTGCGGATGTGCATTGATTACCACTGTGAGCACGTGATTTTCGCACCGGGCAAATAATTCCAAAATTAAAATAAATATGTTTTTGAGTGCAATTACTTGCTTTGTTTGAAATTAGCTATACTTTATGTGTTTGAATAAGTAGAAAATTAGAAAAATCAAAAAAAAAATTAGGCTAGGTGATTAATTTAGTTTTGAGAAGAAAAATAGTTTTAAGTAGTTAAAATTAAGGAAACATAGTAGAAAATTGCCAAACATTACTAAATAATTAGAGTAAGTAGGAAATTGGGTTTTATAATTTTCCATAAAAGAAAAAGAAAAAAAAGTATAAGAGAAAATACATAAAAAATAATAAAATCAGAAAAATACAAAAAATAGTTTGTGTGTAATGAGTTTGGGCCAATTGATTTGAATAGAAAGGCCCAGATATATTGGCCCAAGGAAATATCCGGTCCAGGTCTTCCGCAGATTTGATCCCAGCCGTTACTCAATTTTAATCTAACGGCTGAGAATCAATCCTGAGTGTTCTAGTTAATTGATATGTAACGATCAATCTGGGCCGTTCATGAGAGGTGATCCAACGGCTTAGACAAATAGGCGGAATTAATTAGTTGATCTCGACCGTCCGTTCAGGTGATCTAAGGGTCAAGGCATTAGGTCTCTTTAACCCCCAAATGACGGCGTTTTAGTAACGCTGGTTCCTGGTCGTTGATCTCCACCAATTGGACGGCCAGGATCACCTTAGCCTCATCGCCTATATAAGGCTTTTGTCCGAAATTTTGGCCATTCTCACAAAGCCTCAAACCCTAGCCGCCTCTCCTTTCTTCTTCATCGCTCCCTTCTTCTCCTCTGCAACTCTAAGACGGCCGTGGAGGCCACCACCCTCTACGGTGGTCTCCGGCCACCCCCTTCATCTCCTTCACCCTTCTCTCCTTCTTTTCACCACAAACACCCAGAAACCCCAAGAACAGACATTTCTTCTGAAACGTCGGTCACTGGAACTCCGCCGGTGACCGCTCAAACAATGAACCACCGCTCCAAACCAATGCCATTCGAACCCCCTTTCCATGATCTATCTAACCATACCACTCTCACCCCTCGAATATCCTCGGAGTTTCTCGAATATCCAAAAAGGTGTCGCCGGAAACCTAACTCCGGCGACTCCAAAACTCAAACCCTTCAAAGATCCAGTCTTTCTACCTTCCCAAACACCCCGAGCCAAACATGAATCCAAAAAGACTTCACCTTGAAGTCTAAAAGGGAAACCAGAGTGACAAAAGAAAGAAAAATAAAAAAAAAACAAGGGAATAATTTCTGCCAGTCTGAGAAAAGAGGAAAAGAAAAAAGAGAGGCAAAGAAAGAGAAGAGGGAAAGGGGAAGCTCAGGGGACAGGCCCTGCAAGCTTAGTACCCTCGCCCCTTTTGTGCTTTATCTGCTTCCCTTTATTTGTTCATATGCATGTTTTCTTTTTGTTTCATTACTTTTGTCTTGATGTTTTTGTCTGTTTTTCTATCTTGAAATCCTGTGCTTCATATGTTATTACTGGGGTTCTTTCTAACTTGTTCGTTGTTCATGTCTTTCTTCTATGATATTGTCCTATGTTATTTTTCTGCTTTGTTTCTCTGATTCGAAAGATCTATTTAGTATTAGGGTTTTTCGATTCATCTTGTCCATCTCCATGGTATTCTTCTGTTTTGACTGTTCTTGTTGCCTTGGTTTGAAAGAAATATGTTAGAACTAGGTTTTCTTTTCGCTTCGTTCATCTTCATATTTGTTCTCCTGTTTGTCTGTTTCTCTGAGTTAAAAGATCCATCTTGATTCACTTTTTTTTTTCTTCATCTTCTGGGTTCTTGACTATCTTCTCTTCTATTGTTCTGCATGTCTATGTTTTAATACTAGCTTGGCTCTTATTCTTCTTATCTTTATATTAAGATGTTTTAGTTGAGTTTTGTAATCTCTGGAATGTCCTTTTTGTCTCTGAGCATGCTTAGTCCTGATACCAGGTTTAATTGTTTGATTCACCTCCTCTGTTAAGACTTCTAGTTGTAGTTCATGGTATCTCTTTTGTTATCTTCCCCTGTTAGATAGTATGTTTAAAATTGGACCCCTGAAATCTGAGTTAGTTGATCCTGCTCCTTTATGCCACTTTCACATGATAGTTTTAGGTTTCTTCTTCACTGTTTATCCATGTTCTGCTTCTGTTGGGTCAAAAGAGTTACATTGAATTCCCTTTCCTTCTTCATCTTGTGAATATTGCAGTCTTTGATCTGTTTAGTTGTTAGGCTAGCTTTCTCCTATTGTCATGCATGATTAGTTCTAATATTAGCTTAACTTTATCTTCTTAAGTACCCTGATTGGTCTGTCCTGTTTCACTGTTTCTCCATGTTCTTCTGCTCTCCATCTTCATCTTATCTGTCATGCACTTGTATTAGCTTTAGGTTGGTATTTGGGGAAAAGTTTTAGGTTGGTAGGTCTGGTTGATTACCATTCTTAGTCCATTGCTATCCTGTTTTTATTCCTTTGTTGACTGTTCTCTATGTGTCTATGTCCATGAATGCTAAGTGTTTTAGGGTTTTTCAGTATATCATCTAACATGAAATGATTGTGACTAAGCCTGATTGATGTTAATTGACATGTTGCTACATGAATTTAAGTTATGTGAGTTGATTAGTTGAGATTCAACACTATCAAACCCCTTTTCTGAGTTTTAATTGATCAATGAACAATATTTGGCTTTGTGTGGTTACAGGTGCAATTGTATGTTGAAATGGCTAGGCTTGCAATAGTTCTATGTTAGTATGAACTCTGTTAAATACCTATCATACTTTAGGGCAATTGGTTATAGCTGCTAGCATTAGGTCCATGAAAATGGCTAGTTTTTGAATAGGGTATTAACTGAAAATGAACAAAAATATGCTGTTAGACAATAATTGACCTAAGAGTGGTCAACTTTGCAAAAGGTTGACCAACTCTATAAGGTCCAAACACACCAGCTCACTTCAAAAAGGGCTGGTTGTGCAAAAAACTGGTCAAGCTTGCAAATGCAAGCTTACCAAGGCTCATTTGAGCCCTGAATATCAAAGTGGCCAGGCCTGCAAAGGCTTTGGGCCCAGCTATGTTCAGTAATTAGGTTTAATTACCCAGGCTAAGTCTCAACTTGAGACTGGCCATTAGTTTAATATTTATTTAAGCAGGTTAATCCTGCAATTTAGTTTAATTGACCTTAAAATGAACAAAATAGGTTATTTAGAAATAATTGGCCTAAGAGTGGTTAACTTTGCAAAAGGTTGACCAATTCTATAAGGCCCTAACACACAGCCCACCTTAAAAAGGGGCTGGTTGTGCAAAAAGGCCAAGTCTGCAAATGTGGACTGGCCCAGGCTTTCTTTTTTGAGCCCTGAACATTAAAAAGGCCAAACCTGCAAAGGTTTTGGGCCCAACTGTTCAGTAATGGGGTTCAATACCCAAGCCAAGTCTCAACTTGAGACTGGCTAGCCTTTAAATAGTTTTAATTTCAATAATAAAGCAGGCTAGTCCTGCAATTAGTTTTAAATTGAAATAATTTGGTCTTAATTGACTGGAACTAGTTAAAATGGGTTAAAATTGAAATAGTTTCCTAAAGTAGAACTGGCCAGCCCTTAAATACCAATGCAAGGGCTGGCTATTAGTTAAATAAGTCCCAAAGAAGCTGAAAATTAACCTAGGCAGGTCTAGTAAATCAGCAGTGCCCTTAGGGGTACAATTGGGAATTAATTTGGTAAAATAGTGAATAGTTTGGAACATAAGAGGGTAAGGGAGTCATTTGTACCCCTGATTTCTGCAATTTTGCAGAGATTTAAGGGTATAATGGTCTCCCTAAAATGGGAAATCTGTAAAAATCTATAACCCTTAGGGCTACATTAGTAAAAGACCCATAAAAAGAATCTTTGGAGCCTTCCAGCACATGCTAGAAGGGTTTCTGGTAACAGAATTAGGGGTTTAAGTGTATACTTAATAATTTTAGGAGGGGGAGAAGTGGGATTTAATCCCATACTTTCTCCCCAAGCTTCAGCCCTTGGCTTTAGCTATAAATACACCCTAAAAAAGGGCTGAAGGGGGTTGGAAAATTTTGGCAATTCTGAAATACATCTAGGCTGGGCTTTTGATAAGAAAAATTCAGAGAATAACATAGTAACTAGCAATAGTTTTCTGGAAATTTTCTGCTCGATTACCTGCCTGGTTTTCTTCTGTGTTGCTGTTGCTGGATTTGCTTGTTGCTGATAGCTGTGTTATTTTTGCTCATTCGGAATTCAACTCCACACTGTTGCATTTACCTACTGAGACTATTGATGTGCCTGCTTCCTGCTTTCCCTTAGAACTCATTGGTTTCTTTTGCTGATTCAGGTACACTATTGATTCAAACAAAGCTGTACTGTGATTTGGGTGAAATGACATGAAGATTTCAGTTTTAATTTTTAAAATTGCCAAGCATTATGTAGTTCATTATTGTTATCAGATTAGAATTATAATACTGATGTTGTAGTAGATAGTAGTGTAAGAAACAGATTTGAAACATTGTAATAATAGTAGTATAATAGTAGTAGCAGTAGCGTATCATTTAGTTTAATTAGGTAAAAACTTTAAAAATACAAGTTAGCTAATCACGGTTTAAATCATTAATTATTCATTCACAATAGACTTTCTTCGTAAAAAAATGAAATCACATAGTTAATTATATTATCGTGAATCTGTACATAGTTAATAGCAGGATGTCAGTCATAGTAAAAATCAGTGGTTAATAATGCTTAAGTCCTGAAGCCATTCGAATCTAGATACTGGGTTTGTTTAATTGAAAAAACTGGTTTATGAAGTCATTACTCATATAGTTAGTTTCACAGCCTCTCAATTAGTAAATAATCTAAATAACCATAAAAATTCATTAGTGAAGGTCGAAATTGAAGATGGCTAGTTTATTAAGCAATCATGTATATAGACATCTGATCATAATTTGTACCCTTGTGTATCGGTTTCTCTCTTTCTGATTAATAAAAGTATTTGATTCCTTAATCATGTGTACTATGGATTTTACATTTTCTATTCTTTCCTTTATTATTTTCATCTGGTTTGGGCCCTGTGTAACGTTGGGCCTGAACTGTTCTACGAAATCTGCTTAGTCTACTGATTGAAGACTCGAAGACCGTCTGGGCCGTGGAGACCTGGGCTGGCCCTTTACGGGTCTGTTTAAATGATTGAAGAATCTAGGCCCAATAAACAACAAAAATTACGGGCCCGGAATGTTTAATATTAGAAGTACGATTAAGGAAAAAACAAATATAGAGAACATAGCCAAATACTAGTGTTTAAACCTTAATAATGCTTGGGATGAGCCTCGCCAGAATAACAAACACCGGGGCCCCCACTTAGTGATAAGATAATATAGTAGAACCGGAGAGGCTAATAGCGAATTCCATAGCCTCTCCCAAAAGTTAAAAGCCGATAGACGTTATTTAGGGCACGATATTAATGTACTTTCCATTGAATGAGTGTGCACTTGGTGCGACTCAAATCCAAATCTCGGCAAAGCCGAAATACACCAAAAGTCATAGGCGTACTGGTTGCTTTATGACTCGAGGCGTGTTTTCGCGATGTCGCAAATTCCTTAAAAATAATACTTAATGTAAAAAGCATTACACGTTGTTTAAAATCTGTGATTAAGTCAAACAAGAGTCGGGAACGACAATTGAGCGACCGTGCTAAAACCACGGAACCCGAGAATGCCTAACACCTTCTCCCGGGTTAACAGAGTTCCTTATCCGGATCTTTGCTTCGCTGACATTTTTTATGAGTCAAATTTCTCGGATTCGGGATTAACCGGTGACTTGGGACACCATTGTCATTCCCAAGTGGCAACTCTGATTAATCTCAATAAAATCCCGAACCGATTGTCCTTTAATTGGAAAAACTCCTTCCCTTACATTATTTTATCCATCTCGGATATTTGAGCGTCGGGGTATACCTTACGAGCGTATTTATATGCTTAAGTGTGGGGTAGTAAAAAGGGAGGTGTGACAGCTCTGGCGACTCTGCTGGGGATAGCAACCCCGAACCTCGGTTTCAGGGTTTAAGAACTCGAGCTCCTCAGAATTGCCGTTCGCGTTATTGTTTGACTTCATTATATGATTTGAACAACATGCTATGTGCTTTATTGCTTTGATATTGTGTGGATTGTATATAAAATTGTGCCGAAAACCTTTCTCTCTTCACCCCCGGGGATGTGCTTACTGGTTGAGACTCCCCTTTCTGTTAAAGTCACCCTAAATTAAGAAAATAGAGGCCGGATAAGTTACAAAGCCAATTGACTCCGCGGGTCACCGGTACGTAGCCCCCTCCTCGATTCGAGTTGTCCGCTCGGGTACACGGTCTAGCACTCTATGAAACCGTAAGATTTTGAACATAGGTCTAGGACGATTATTTGCATCATATTTGACTTAGAGGACTCAACACAGGGGTTGGGTCCGTCTAGGACATGTGACCCGGTATTGAAAAAGACCGAGCATGTTATGTGTTGTATTTTTATTGTCCTTGATCGTTATGCGGACCGGCGGAAATCCCGAGGATAGAAAATTGTTGAAAAGGAAAAAAAGAGAGAGAGAGGAAAATAAGATTTATAGGAAATAGGTATCCGAAAATTTGAAAATTCGAAAAAAAGAGGTGGAACAGTTTTGTTGAAATAATTGGTCAAATAATCTGACCAAACTACGCAGGTTTAATTCTCGCCATTAGGTGGGATACGTAGGCAACCCCTAAACGGGTCCAACCACACTTTTAGAAAAAGACCAAAGAAAATTTTTTTCCTTTCAAATAATCGAGGTGATTGCTATATTTGGAAATGGCCGAATATTCCGAAAGGACGCCGGAAGGCTGTTTTGGCAAAAATGGCCACTTCGAAAGTCATTTTTCTTTCTTTTCCTTCAAAAATGAAAACTTGCATTGAAAAAGATTTTCCTTTTTTCTAAATAAAATCGCCTTAATAAATGTGCAGGACTAGCACAATGATGAATGAACATTTCTCCCTAAATAAAATCCCCTTGGAGCTGAAATTATGGTGGCAAGACATGGGATCCGATGGTCAAGACTGGGTCAAAGGGTACTTAAAAGGCCTTACGGGGTTATTAGACATGGTTCCCCGAGGTGATGTGTTGGTCACATTTTGGGATCCGGCACACAACGTATTGCATTTCCCAGATTTTGAACTCACCCCTACTTTAGAGGAGATTGCCTTCTATATCGAGAAGACTGAGGTCCCGCTAAAAGGAAAATACCCGGTATCTCCGAGGACGGTAACAGTGCATCGCTTCCTCGACTCTTTGAAAATTGTCCAGAATGTTCACAACGAAGATCTGGCCAACGGGTTTTGTTCCTTAAGCTTCATCTATAGTAGGTTTGGACACGTTGGGGGTTTCAACGACCTTACAAACAAGTTATGTTGCAAGTCCAACCGAGCGAAATGGGAGGAACACCAGAGGTTTGCATTTTTGGTTGCATTTCTCGGAGTTGTCGTATTCCCGAGGAAGGATGGACATATCAATATAAAAGTTGCCGGAGTAGCTACCACACTGATAGTACAAGATAATTGTACTCTAGCCCCAATGATCGTCGCGGACATCTACCGTGCTTTGACATCGTGTAAAGCGGAAGCCAACTTCTTTGAAGGATGTAACCTGATTTTGCAAATCTGGCTAATTGAACATCTATGCCACCATCCTTCGTTCTCGAGCTATGGTTCGGCTGAACGGACATGTTTGGAAGAGTTCAATATGAGGACAAAAGAAGTAAAATTGCCAGAGGGAGTCCAAGGTTGGATTATGTATCTTCGATCACTAACTGACGGTCAAATCGATTGGACGTATGACTGGTTACCTCTTAACGAGGTGATATACATGCCAACGGAGGGATCGCCATTTTTGATCATGGGTTTGAAGAGTATACAACCTTATGCCCCATACAGGGCCCTGCGACAGTTGGGTCGGTGTCAAATTATTCCAAGAGATGGGGACCTCAGTGTGCAAGCTGTGAAGATTGGTCCGGACGGGCAATTCCGGAAGCAAAAATCCGGCAAATCTGGAATGAGTGCCAAAATTTAAAGATTGATACTTGTGTGCCGAATAGAGAAAAGGGGAAGGTGTCGCCTGGATACTCCATATGGTACCGACGAGGGGTTGAACACGAACGTCTTTCGAAGAGACCTCACTTGCAAGATCTGATAGAGCAATCCAAGGAGAATCAGAACTGGGTGGCCAAGGAAAAAGAATACAAGGCCAAAATCAGCTTGTTGGAGGATAAATTGAGAAATCTTCATTTCGAAAGTGGCTTACAGGCAGCATCCGATGAAGTGGAGAAGAAACAACTGAAAAAAGAAAATGAGATGTTGAAGGCTCAAATGGCTCAAATGAAAATTGCATCCGAGACCCCAATTCGCTCAGCCCGGAATGAAAAGTTAATTGAGATTCTCCGGCGCAAAGTAAATGACTACAGCTTCGATTTGGACAAAGCTGAAAAAGAGTTTGTCAGGGCTCGGAAGCAAATCGACAGAGACGCTGAGGAAAGAGCCAAGTTGGTTCGGTAATTACAAGACAAGCACGATTTTGAGGTAGCTCAGCTTAGAAAGAAAATAATTTCAGCCACGGTTAAAAGTAACAAGATTATCAAGGATCTGGAAGAAGAGAGAGAGCATTGTTACACAACTATGACTAGATTAGAATTGGAGCTGCATCAAGTGCAAAAAGATAACCAACATACCTTGGATGCTCGCACCTGAACAAATAAGCCGGTTATTGCAAGAAAAGGGGGTCATCAGAGAAAAGATTGTTCGCATTGCCCAATACATCACCTGGAAGAGTCAACTGTGTGAAGATATGTCTCGAAGAACCTTTGTATCGGCAGTGAAGTTCTTCGTGCAACAAGTCATGTCTGACCTGGATAGGCTCCAAAGGGGATTAGCATATAGGCTTGCGGCAAGGCCGAACGATGCCTCGCGGGCACTAGGAGCATTAATGTACTCATAGGGACATGCATCATCTTTTTATATTTTTCCTCTTAAAACATCACCTTGTAATCAATGTTTTGAATTATCAATGGAAAATCAGGTGTTGTTACCAATTCTTTTGTTTTATGTCATTTCTTTAAATTCGCTAGGCAAATAAATAGGAACGTAATTATGAAAAAGAGAGAGAAAGAAAAAGCAAGAAGAAAAAAAGAGAGAGAGAGAAAAAGCAAAAAAAAAAAAGAAAAGAAAAAGAAAAAAAAGAAAAAAAAAGAAAGAAAAAAGAGAAAAAAAAGAGAAAAGGAGAGAAAGGAAAAGAAAGAAAAGGAAAGAAAAGAAAAAAGAGCGGAAAAAGAGAAAAGTGATTGGCCCAAATGAGCAGCGGCCGGGATGATGCATGACGACTTGAGGAAATGTGTTTGTTTTTAAAGTCGTTGCATTTTATTCATGCGCTAACAACTAATGGGTGTTGATGCTTGTGAGTTCAGATTCTCTAGGCAACTGGCATTCTGGCTACCCACCCATATAATACCAGATACAAAAAGATGACGAAAGCTGTGTCTCAGGAAATTGAGGCAACTATTGTGGATCCCGCTCACGAAGAGGAGATTGTGGATGTGGCAGGAATGAAGGAGGAAATGTACAAACTGAGGCAGCAGATGGCCGAGATGTACCAGGCCCGGTCTAGAGGTCAACCCCTGCTAGCTTACCCTGCCAACCCCGCATATATCCCTCCAGCCAATCCCAATCCTGAACCACCGACAATGAATTCATCCTCCACATATCCCGATTACCCTCACTATTATGCCTCTACCTCCCAGGTACCACCACCTCCAGTCAAACAAGCACCACCTCACATACCCCAAGTTGCTCCAGTGTATGTGGCACCTCCGCCCGCTGCCATACACAAATCCTCCAGTGAACCGATGTTTCATATACATGATCCTCACTACTACCCTCCAGAGCCAACTTTCCGACAACATGAGTCTCATGCTCCGTTGATAGAAACAAGTGAAGAAAGAACTGCCAAGAGTGCCGAGCAAGAAGAGATGGCCAGAAAAGTGAAAAGTCTGGAGAATGCATTCCGTACTATGCAAGGACTCGGAGGGCAGGTGAGTGTGGCCTACAAGGACTTATGTCTATTCCCTGAGGTGCAGCTTCCCGTGGGATTCAAGTTGCCAAAATTCGATATGTATAGCGGACACAGAGATCCGGTGGCCCATCTCAGAGAATACTGTAGCAAAATGAGAGATGCAGGGGGTAAAGATGAGTTATTGATGGCGTACTTCAGCCAGAGTCTGAGTGGTTCAGCTTTAGAGTGGTATACCCGACAAGATCATACAAGGTGGTTTGTTTGGGACGACCTTGCGCAAGCCTTTGCAAATCACTTTCAGTACAACTTAGAGATCATACCAGACAGACTATCCCTTACAAAAATGGAGAAGAAGCCAGGGGAAAGCTTTAGGGAATTCAGTTTCAGATGGAGGGAGCAGGCCGCAAGAGTAGATCCACCCATGAAGGAAGGGGAGATGGTGGATTGTTTCCTACAGGCTTTGGAGCCTACATACTACGGTCATTTAGTGTCGGCGATTGGGAAGAGTTTCAATGAAGTCGTGAAGATGGGAAGCTTTGCGGAGGAAGGTTTGAAAACAAATAAAATCATGAGTTTTTCGTCCATTAAGGCCACCAATCAAGCAATACAAACCGGAAACGGGGGAGCAATGGGAAAGAAGAAGAAGGAAGAGGTAGCAACTGTAGAGAGCAGGCCATGGAGCTGTAACCCGCATCATCACCCACCAAGACCCTACCACCAGCACCCGCCAAACCCATCAACCCCATATAACCCACCACCATCATCTTACCCGCCAAACCCATCAACCCCATATAACCCACCACCATCATCTTACCCGCCAAACCCATACAACACATCAACTCCATATAACCCATCACCACCACCATACCCACCAACAGTCCCACATTACCACCACCCACAAGCCCAACCCTACCCACCGCCACCACCCCATGTGTGGAGAGCTCAAACTCCACACAATGTTTACCACACCCAGAACACATACCCAACCTCTAAACCCTACAAAAACCAAAACAGGCCCAGGCCTGACTCAGAGTGGAGAAACAAGGCAAGGAAAACATTCACCCCACTAGGGGAATCATATACCAGCCTTTATCATAGATTGAAAGAGTTGGGGATGCTAAGCCCGATTGCACCTAAAGTTCCAAACCCACCCCCGAAAAACCTTGATCCTTCTGTTAGGTGTGAATATTGTTCGGGAACATTGGGCCATGATACCGAAAAATGTTGGCAGTTGAAGAATGACATTCAAGATCTCATTGACGACAGGAGAATTGAAGTTCAGGCTCCAGAAGCTCCGAACATCACCCAGAATCCGCTGCCAAATCACCATGAGACACACATGATAGAATTGGTGCAATGTGATAGCAGTCAGAAACCATCTTAGTCTGTGATGATGATAAAGTCAAGTGGCAAAGCAGAAAAGGAAGCCGTGAAAGAAAAAGCGATTGTTGAAGAACCAACAGGAAAGCCAATAGTGGTGGAAGGTTTGAAAGTGGTAGTTCCAGGTGTAAAGCCAATTGTGACTGTGAAAGGCGTGAGTACAAAGCCAGTAATTATAAAGCCGGTGGTGCATATGCCGGTGGTGAGCACAAAGACTGTACCTTGGAACTACAACAAGGTAGCAGTGGTTTACAAAGGAAAAGAGGTGTCTGGGGAAATTAACGAAACCCACGGTCTCACCCGGTCCGGAAGATGCTTTGCTCCAGAAGAATTGAGAAAGATGAAAGCAGTAAAAGAGAACCAATTGAAGAAACCAGTGTCCGAAGAGGAAGCGGAAGAATTCCTCAAGAAGATGAAGTCACAAGATTATTCTGTAGTTGAACAGTTGAGAAAGACCCCTGCACAGATCTCCTTGCTATCTTTGCTAATACACTCAGAAGAACATAGGAAGGCTCTGATGAAGATACTGAATGAGGCTCATGTTCCAGAAAAGATCTCAGTTTGTCACTTGGAAAAGATTACCAACAAGATTTTCGAGTCTAATAGGATCACATTCTCGGATAAGGAATTGCCTGTTGAGGGAACCGAGCACAATAAGGCGCTGTACCTTACGGTGAAGAGTGAAGAGTCGGTAGTGACCAGAGTGTTGATAGACAACGGATCAAGCGCTAACATTTGCCCGTTGTCAACTTTGGGAAAGCTGAACATCAGTCCGGACAGAATCCGGAAGAACAGTATAAACGTGAGAGGATTTGATGGTGGGGGTAAAAACACATTAGGAGACATCATTCTGGAAGTTACCATCGGTCCTGTTGATTTTACTATGGAATTCCAGGTGCTCGACATTGCTGTGTCATATAATTTGTTGTTAGGCCGACCCTGTATCCATGCGGCCAAGGCAGTACCATCGTCTTTACATCAGATGGTCAAATTTGAGTGGGAGCAACAGGAGGTTGTGGTACATGGGGAAGAAAATGCTTGCAATATGGTGACTCCGTTTGATGATACTGACGGAGATAGGGGTCCTTGGGTCTACCAAGTGACGGATGCTATTGTGGTAAACAGAATTGCTGAAGGGGAGAAGTTGCCAATCCCTATGGTGGCACCAACTGCTGTAATGGTGGCCAAAGAGATGCTTAGAAATGGATTTGCACCAGGGAAGGGACTGGGCAAAGCATTGCAGGGGGTTATTCAGCTGGTTCAGCTTCTAGAAAACAAAGGTACTTTCGGCTTAGGGTTCAAACCCACCTTTGCTGACATATAGAGAGCCTCAAAAGCCAAAAAGAACTGGACCTTGCCTAAACCTATACCCAAACTATCCGACACCTTCGTCAAGCCTGGTACAAAATATCGGACATCTGCTGCGACAAAGTGCATTGAGACCCGACCTGATGAAGAGGTGCTGAGTTTTGAGAAGATGTTTTGGGAGGTGAATATGGTTGAAGTGGGGGAAGGCACAAGCAAAATGGATGTGCAGTTTGTGGGACCCGGAATCATGTTGAACAATTGGGAAGCTACTCCTTTCCCTATCAGGAAGGAGTCTTGGTAGTTAGCTCCAAATTTTCATCGTTGCTTTCCCAAAAATTGTTATTTTTATAGTTATCCCATCCCCCTCATGAAAAGAAAATCAAAATGTATCCCGAGCTTTGTTCGTTCTTTTTATCAATGAAATGCAATTTTCCTTTTCTTCACTTTTGCCTTATTTTTCTTTATTTTTCCTTTTGTATAGTTCTGCATGTGTTGATTCTGATGCCATGTCATGCGTGAAGGATTCTAGACCCAGTTTTGACAATCACATTACCATACAAGAAATTGAGGAAGATAGTGAAATAGAATGTGAGGATGAGGAAGCCCTGGAGGAAATAAGCAAGGACATGAAACAATATGAGGAAAACACCAAACCGAATCTGAGTGATACAGAATCTGTAAATTTGGGGAGCGAAGACGATGTCCGAGAAACAAAGATTAGTGTACATTTAGAGGCACCCCTCAGGGATGAATTGATAAGGTTGTTACATGAGTTCAAGGAAATTTTTGCCTGGTCCTATGATGCCATGCCCGGACTTAGCACTGATTTGGTGGTACACAAGTTGCCTATCTATTCTGAATGCCGGCCGGTAAAGCGAAAGTTGAGGAAATTCAAAACGGACATTAGTGTGAAGATAAAAGAAGAGGTGAACAAGCAGTTTGAGGCAAAGGTTATAAGAGTTACCAAGTACCCCACCTGGTTGGCAAACGTTGTGCCGGTCCCGAAAAAAGATGGAAAAACCAGAGTGTGTGTGGACTACAGAGACCTCAACAAGGCCAGTCCGAAGGATGACTTCCCATTGCCAAACATCCACATATTGATCGACAATTGCGCCAAGCATGAAATCGGTTCATTTGTGGACTGTTATGCCAGTTATCACCAGATCCTGATGGACGAAGAGGACGCTGAGAAAACTGCCTTCATTACACCTTGGGGAATGTATTGTTACAGATTAATGCCGTTTGGATTGAAGAATGCCGGGGCAACTTACATGAGGGCAATGACCACAATGTTCCACGATATGATGCATCGAGAAATTGAAGTGTATGTTGACAATGTCATCATAAAGTCCAAAAAGCAACCTGATCATGTGAGAGATTTGAGGAAGTTTTTCCAAAGACTCCGGAGGTACAATTTAAAGCTTAATCCTATGAAGTGTGCCTTTGGAGTACCTTCAGGGAAATTGCTGGGGTTTATAGTGAGTCGGCGAGGTATTGAACTGGATCCATCAAAGATCAAGGCTATTCAAAGTTTACCTCTGCCAAAGAACAAGAAGGAGGTCATGAGTTTGCTAGGGAGATTGAATTACATTAGTCGATTCATTGCTCAATTGACGTCAACGTGTGAGCCGATCTTCAAGTTGTTGAAAAAAGATGCAGCAGTGAAATGGACTGATGAGTGTCAGGAGGCCTTTGACAAGATCAAAGAATACTTGGCCAATCCTCCAATGTTAGTTCCTCCAGAACCAGGGCGACCTCTGATTTTGTATCTGACGGTGCTTGATAACTCCTTTGGTTGTGTATTGGGTCAGCATGATGAGACAGGCAAGAAAGAACAAGCCATATATTACCTCAGCAAGAAGTTTACATCCTACGAGGTAAAATACACTCAACTTGAAAGAACTTGTTGTGCGTTGATCTGGGTAGCTCAGAAATTGAAGCACTATTTGCGGGAATATACCACATACTTGATATCACGACTGGATCCTCTGAAGTACATATTTTAGAAGCCTATGCTTACGGGAAGACTGGCCAAATGGCAGATTCTGCTCACAGAATTCGACATTATCTATGTGACTCGTACGACAATGAAGGCACAAGCTATTGCAGACCACTTAGCTGAGAATCCGGTGGATGATGAGTATGAACCATTGAAGACGTACTTTCCGTATGAGGAGGCAATGACTGTTGAGGAGATAGAGCAAGATGAGAAACCAGGATGGAAAATGTACTTTGACGGGGCCGTCAACAGCAAAGGCGTTGGTATCGGAGCGGTACTCATTTCGAGTACGGGTCAACACTATCCCGTTACAGCTCAGCTCCGATTTTTCTGTACCAACAACATGACCGAATATGAGGCGTGCATCTTGGGATTAAGGATGGCAATTGACATGGGTATTCAAG
Source organism: Nicotiana noctiflora (assembly GCA_032618575.1). Lineage (NCBI taxonomy): Eukaryota > Viridiplantae > Streptophyta > Magnoliopsida > Solanales > Solanaceae > Nicotiana > Nicotiana noctiflora. Next base: position 77,525 of record JASVEL010000726.1, read on the forward strand.
AGATTTTGGTCATGGGTGACTCGGATCTCTTGGTACACCAAATTCAAGGGGAATGGGAGACACGAGATTTGAAATTGATACCATATCGGTATTGTTTGCACGAGTTGTCTCAAAGATTCCAGTCTATAGAGTTCAAGCACATCCCAAGAATGCACAATGAGATCGCAGATGCTTTGGCCACACTGTCCTCTATGTTGCATCATCCTGACAAGACATATATAGATCCGCTTCAGATCCAAGTCCGTGATCAAAATGCTTATTGCTTTGCTGTGGAAGAAGAATCAGATGGAGAGCCGTGGTATCATGATATTAAGGAATACCTGAAAGCTGGCAAATACCCGGAACAGGCCACTGGAGACCAGAAGAGAGCCATCAGGCGTTTAGCTAATGGAGTTTTCCTTAGTGGAGGAGTTATATACAAAAGAACACCAGATCTGGGCTTATTACGGTGTGTGGATGCACAACAAGCAGATGAAATCATGATTGAAGTACATGCCGGGGTATGTGGACCCCACATGAGCGGATATGTTTTAGCAAAGAAGATTTTGAGAGCTGGGTATTACTGGCTCACTATGGAGCGTGACTGTATCAGGTATGTAAAGAAATGCCACCAATGCCAGGTACATGGGGATCCGATCCACTCCCCGCCTTATGAGTTGCATACAATGTCAGCACCTTGGCCCTTTGTTGCTTGGGGCATGGATGTTATCGGCCCAATAGATCCAGCCGCTTCCAATGGGAATAGGTTCATTCTGGTTGCAATTGATTATTTCACCAAGTGGGTTGAAGCTAAGACATTCAAGGCAGTAACGAAGAAAGCGGTGGTGGATTTTGTGCATGAGAATATTATATGCCGATTTGGAATCCCCAAGGTGATTATCACAGATAATGGAGCCAATCTAAATAGTCACCTCATGGCGGAAGTTTGTGAGAGATTTAAGATCACACACCGCAATTCCACACCTTACAGGCCAAAGGCGAATGGTGCAGTAGAGGCGGCGAATAAGAATATCAAGAAGATTCTCCGAAAAATGGTGGAGGGATCCAGGCAATGGCATGAAAAGCTACCCTTTGCTCTCATGGGTTACCACACGACAGTGCGTACTTCTATCGGAACCACACCTTATACACTGGTGTATGGAACGGAGGCTGTTATACCCGCAGAAGTAGAAATACCGTCATTACGGATCATAGCCGAAGCTGAGATAGATGACGTTGAATGGGTAAAAGCCCGGTTAGAACAATTGAGTTTGATCGATGAGAAGAGGTTGGTCGCAGTTTTCCATGGGCAATTATATCAACGAAGAATGGCCAGAGCATACAATAAGAAGGTACGACCTCGAAAGTTTGAAGTCGGACAGCTTGTGTTGAGGCGTATCTTACCGCATTGGGCCGAGGAGAAGGGCAAGTTTGCGCCAAATTGGCAGGGACCGTTTGTGGTATCACGGGTGTTGTCCAATGGAGCATTGTATTTAACAGATGTTGAAGGAAAGTGCGTAGAGACTGCTATCAATTCATATGCAGTCAAAAGATACTATGTATGATTCCTTTTCAATTATGTGTTTTGTATTTTGTTGTGATTTTGGAATTGAAATGACGAAGGCGTTTTATTCTCTATCCAAACACTTTATCCATTGATAACCCCTTTTGAGCCTTAATGAATATATTCTTTCATATCCCTCTCTCGGAATCGCTTTAGCGCAATAAGATCGAAAAAAAAAATTTGAAAAAATGAAAAAAGAAAAAAAAATGAAAAAAAGAGACAAAAAGACAAAAATCGGGAAAAAGTCAAAAGGAAATCCATCTAACTAATGAAGTTGGATGAACTACGTCCGACTTGATCCCGAAAGGGTACGTAGGCAGCCTCTCTGAGGTTCAGTCACAATAAAGAAAAAATCCAAAAATTCCCCACATATTGAAACTGGGGCAGAAGTTATGTTTAATAATTCCGAGAGTTGTAAATATCTTTGAACCCTCGTGAAATTTTGAGCCTTTATACCCTTCTTTCTTAACCCATCCAAAAGCCACGTTACAGTCCAAAGAAAGACCTTCTGATCAATTCCAAAATGATAACGAATGCAACGAAGGAGGAGCGAAGCATCGGATAATACCCGTGGTACAAAAACAAAATACAAAAATGAAAAAATGAAAAAATGAAAAAATGATAGAGTCTCATCGGTGAAAACCTTAACCGGCACTGTGAGGCGATTGTGAGTTTGAGAGAAATAAAATGAGAGAGTCTCATCAGTGAAAACCTTAATCAGCACTGTGAGACGACTGTGAGGTTGAGAGAATAAATAAGAGAGTCTTATTGGTGAAAACCTTTCGAGGCACCATAGGGCGATCGTGAGGACTACCAGAAAAGAGAAAAGCAATAAAAAATAGTATCAGTTTGGGTTAGAAACAATTCGGAGACAGAATAATGATTGGAACGAACTGGGTCAGAGTTTAAATACATGGCATGGTCAGCAGAATCAGCCAGCAAATACCCAGATAAGTTCTATCATCTCTCCAAAACGCCCTTACCCTTCTTTCATTTTTCTGCATTTCATTGTTTACCTTTGAGGGCTAACTACCAGCTCCTGATAACGAAAGCTGAAACAACACTGGGTCGGAAAAAGGAAGAGTTGGCAAAGAAATAAAGGAACTTGGCAGATATGGCCAAAAGAAAAGAAAACAAAATAAAAATGGAAAAAATGAGAAAATACAAAAAGAGTTTGCAAGGGATAAGCAGTTGAAAGTTGCACAGCATGAGAAAAGCAAAAAGAAGGAAGCAATAAGAAGCGGGGACGGCAGATGCCAGTTGCCAGCAGTTTATATCTAATAAATTCTGTTTCATGCAGGAAAATTGTCGCTAATCACTTTAAAGTGAATGTGACCAATGTGGAAAATAGAAAACACCAAAAAGAGAAGTTCGCCAATAAGTGAAGAAATTCACGGGCAAGAGATAATTGGTAAAAGAAAATACCAAAAAGAGGAAGGTAACATCTTTTTAAATCCACTCCCCAGTCCTCAGGCTGCGGGAATAATTTTCTGCATCGCATTGCACGTTTAAATTCTGTTAGGTGCCCACCTTCAAATACGGAATATTTTCTGCATCGCATTGCACGTTTAAATTCTGTTAGGTGCCCACCTTCAAATACAGGAATAATTTTCTGCATCGCATTGCACGTTTAAATTCTGTTAGGTGCCCACCTTCAAATACATGAATATTTTTCTGCGTTGCATTGCACGTTTAATTTCTGTTAGGTGCCCACCTTCGAATACGGGAATATTTTCTGCATCGCATTGCACGTTTAAATTCTGTTAGGTGCCCACCTTCAAATACGGGAATATTTTCCGCATCGCATTGCACGTTTAAATTCTGTTAGGTGCCCACCTTCAAATACGGGAATATTTTCTGCATCGCATTGCACGTTTAAATTCTGTTAGGTGCCCACCTTCAAATACGGGAATATTTTTCTGCATTGCATTACATGTTTAATTTCTGTTAGGTGCCCACCTTCGAATACGGGAATATTTTCTGCATCGCATTGCACGTTTAAATTTTGTTAGGTGCCCACCTTCAAATACAGGAATATTTTCTGCATCGCATTGCACGTTTAAATTCTGTTAGGTGCCCACCTTCAAATACGGGAATACTTTTCTGCATCGCATTGCACGTTTAAATTCTGTTAGGTGCCCACCTTCGAATACGGGAATATTTTCTGCATCGCATTGCACGTTTAAATTCTGTTAGGTGCCCACCTTTGAATACGGGAATATTTTCTACATCGCATTGCACGTATAAATTCGGTTAGGTGCCCACCTTCAAATACGGGAATACTTTTCTGCATCGCATTGCACGTTTAATTTCTGTTAGGCGCCCACCTTCAAATACGGGAATACATTTCTGCACATCATGGTTTATACAGCTAAAAGCCCACACTGGGGCAGAAAAAGAAAAAAAGTAGTTTGTTGTTTTGTTTTGAGCAGGTTCAGCTCGAGATCAAGAAATACCAGTGAAAATCAAAAAAAGGAAAAACAAGAAAATCAACAAAAAAGAGAGTCAACATCAAAGAAAATCAACAAAAAGAAAGAGAGTCTGCATCACCGGAAAAGGGAAGAAGAGCAAAAGCTAGATTAGGAACAATTGTAATTGTAGGATCATAGCTTAGAATAGCTTCTTCGTTTTATATTTCTCCCCCCCGGTGTAATAAGGAGTAAGTCAGCAGGTCTCAACAGTGTCAATGCAACAGTGAGTCTGGTAGTTTTTAAACTGTCAGACCTTCCCGAACTACACTGACCTGATTCCTGTTTAGCCCAGGATATGTAGGCAACCTCTAAAGCAGGGTGCGGTCAAAAGGTTTTCAAAAATGCTTTCACGGAATGTGCCGATATGCAAAAATCTCTCATTACTGCTCACTTATCTTTGCACTGAAACGCTTCGTGTTCCCGAGCAAAGAGGGGCAGCTGTGAGCACGTGATTTTCGCACCGGGCAAATAATTCCAAAATTAAAATAAATATGCTTTTGAGTGCAATTACTTGCTTTGTTTGAAATTAGCTATACTTTATGTGTTTGAATAAGTAGAAAATTAGAAAAATCAAAAAAAAAAATTAGGCTAGCTGATTAATTTAGTTTTGAGAAGAAAAATAGTTTTAAGTAGTTAAAATTAAGGAAAAATAGTAGAAAATTGCCAAAAATTACTAAATAATTAGAGTAAGTAGGAAATTGGGTTTTATAATTTTCCATAAAAGAAAAAGAAAAAAAAGTATAAGAGAAAATACATAAAAAATAATAAAATCAGAAAAATACAAAAAATAGTTTGTGTGTAATGAGTTTGGGCCAATTGATTTGAATTGAAAGGCCCAGATATATTGGCCCAAGGAAATATCCGGTCCAGGTCTTCCACATATTTGATCCCAGCCGTTACTCAAGTTTAATCTAACGACTGAGAATCAATCCTGAGTGTTCTAGTTAATTGATATGTAACGATCAATCTGGGCCGTTCATGAGAGGTGATCCAACGGCTCAGACAAATAGGCGGAATTAATTAGTTGATCTCGACCATCCGTTCAGGTGATCTAAGGGTCAAGGCATTTGGTCTCTTTAACCCCCAAACGACGGTGTTTTAGTAACGCTGGTTCCTGGTCGTTGATCTCCACCAATTGGACTGCCAGGATTACCTTAGCCTCATCGCCTATATAAGTCTTTTGTCCGAAATTTTGGCCATTCTCACAAAGCCTCAAACCCTAGCCACTTCTCCTTTCTTCTTCATCGCTCCCTTCTTCTCCTCTGCAACTCTAAGACGGCCGTGGAGGCCACCACCCTCTACGGTGGTCTCCGGCCACCCCCTTCATCTCCTTCACCCTTCTCTCCTTCTTCTTCACCACAAACACCCAGAAACCCCAAGAACAGACCTTTCTTCTGAAACGCTGGTCACTGGAACTCCGCTGATGACCGCTCAAACAATGAACCACCGCTCCAAACCAATGCATTCGAACCCCCTTTCCATGATCTATCTAACCATACCACTGTCACCCCTCGAATATCCTCGGAACTTCTCGAATATCCAAAAAGGTGTCGCCGGAAACCTAACTCCGGCGACTCCAAAACTCAAACCCTTCAAAGATCCAGTCTTTCTACCTTCCCAAACACCCCGAGCCAAACATGAATCCAAAAAGACTTCACCTTGAAGTCTAAAAGGGAAACCAGAGTGACAAAAGAAAGAAAAATGAAAAAAAAACAAGGGAATAATTTTTGCCAGTCTGAGAAAAGAGGAAAAGAAAAAAGAGAGGCAAAGAAAGAGAATAGGGAAAGGGGAAGCTCAGGGGATAGGCCCTGCAAGCTAAGTACCCTCGCCCCTTTTGTGCTTTATCTGCTTCCCTTTATCTGTTCATATGCATGTTTTCTTTTTGTTTCATTACTTTTGTCTTGATGTTTTTGTCTGTTTTTCTATCTTGAAATCCTGTGCTTCATCTGTTGTTACTGGGGTTCTTTCTAACTTGTTCGTTGTTCATGTCTTTCTTCTATGATATTATCCTATGTTATTTTTCTGCTTTGTTTCTCTGATTCGAAAGATCTATTTAGTATTAGGGTTTTTCGATTCATCTTGTCCATCTCCATGGTATTCTTCTGTTTTGACTGTTCTTGTTGCCTTGGTTTAAAAGATCTATGTTAGAACAAGTTTTGCTTTTCGCTTCGTTCATCTTCATATTTGTTCTCCTGTTTGTCTGTTTCTCTGAGTTAAAAGATCCATCTTGATTCACTTTTTTTTCTTCTTCATCTTCTGGGTTCTTGACTATCTTCTCTTCTATTGTTCTGCATGTCTAAGTTTTAATACTAGCTTGGCTCTTATTCTTCTTATCTTTATATTAAGATGTTTTAGTTGAGTTTTGTAATCTCTGGAATGTCCTTTTTGTCTCTGAGCATGCTTAGTCCTGATACCAGGTTTAATTGTTTGATTCACATCCTCTGTTAAGACTTCTAGTGGTAGTTCATGGCATCTCTTTTGTTATCTTCCCCTGTTAGATAGTATGTTTAAAATTGGACCCCTGAAATCTGAGTTAATTGATCCTGCTCCTTTATGCCACTTTCACATGATAGTTTTAGGTTTCTTCTTCTCTGTTTATCCATGTTCTGCTTCTGTTGGGTCAAAAGAGTTACTTTGAATTCCCTTTCCTTCTTCATCTTGTGAATTTTGCAGTCTTTGATCTATTTAGTTGTTAGGCTAGCTTTCTCCTATTGTCATGCATGATTAGTTCTAATATTAGCTTAACTTTATCTTCTTAAGTACCCTGATTGGTCTGTCCTGTTTCACTGTTTCTCCATGTTCTTCTGCTCTCCATCTTCATCTTATCTGTCATGCACTTGTATTAACTTTAGGTTGGTATTTGGGGAAACGTTTTAGGTTGGTAGGTCTGGTTGATTACCTTTCTTAGTCCATTGCTATCCTGTTTTTATTCCTTTGTTGACTGTTCTCTATGAGTCTATGTCCATGAATGCTAATGTTTTAGGGTTTTTCAGTATATCATCTAACATGAAATGATTGAGACTAAGCTTGATTGATGTTAATTGACATGTTGCTACATAAATTTTAAGTTATGTGAGTTAATTAGTTGAGATTCAACACTATCAAACCCCTTTTCTGAGTTTTAATTGATCAATGAACAATATTTGGCTTTGTGTGGTTACATGTGCAATTGTATGTTGAAATGGCTAGGCTTGCAATAGTTCTATGTTAGTGTGAACTCTGTTAAATACCTATCATAATTTAGGGCAATTGGTTATAGCTGCTAGCAATAGGTCCATGAAAATGACTAGTTTTTGAATAGGGTATTAACTGAAAATGAACAAAAATAGGCTGTTAGACAATAATTGACCTAAGAGTGGTCAACTTTGCAAAAGGTTGACCAACTCTATAAGGTCCAAACACACCACCTCACTTCAAAAAGGGCTGGTTGTGCAAAAAACTGGTCAAGCTTGCAAATGCAAGCTTACCAAGGCTCATTTGAGCCCTGAATATCAAAGTGCCCAGGCCTGCAAAGGCTTTGGGCCCAGCTATGTTCAGTAATTGGGTTTAATTACCCAGGTTAAGTCTCAACTTGAGACTGGCCATTAGTTTAATAGGTATTTAAGCAGGTTAATCCTGCAATTTAGTTTAATTGACCTTAAAATGAACAAAATAGGTTATTTAGAAATAATTGGCCTAAGAGTGGTTAACTTTGCAAAAGGTTGACCAATTCTATAAGGCCCTAACACACAACCCACCTTAAAAAGGGGCTGGTTGTGCAAAAAGGCCAAGTCTGCAAATGTGGACTGGCCCAGGCTTTCTTTTTTGAGCCCTGAACATTAAAAAGGCCAAACCTGCAAAGGTTTTGGGCCCAACTGTTCAGTAATGGGGTTCAATACCCAAGCCAAGTCTCAACTTGAGACTGGCTAGCCTTTAAATAGTTTTCATTTCAATAATAAAGCAGGCTAGTCCTGCAATTAGTTTTAAATTGAAATAATTTGGTCTTAATTGACTGGAACTAGTTAAAATGGGTTGAAATAGTTTCCTAAAGTAGAACTGGCCAGCCCTTAAATACCAATGCAAGGGCTGGGCTATTAGTTAAATAAGTCCCAAAGAAGCTGAAAATTAACTTAGGCAGTCAAGTAAATCAGCAGTGGTCTTAGGGGCACAATTGGGAATTAATTTGGTAAAATAGTGAATAGTTTGGAACATAAGAGGGTAAGGGAGTCATTTGTACCCCTGATTTCTGCAATTTTGCAGAGATTTAAGGGTATAATGGTCTCCCTAAAATGGGAAATCTATAAAAATCTATAACCCTTAGGGCTACATTGGTAAAAGACCCATAAAAAGAATCTTTGGAACCTTCGAGCACATGCTGGAAGGGTTTCTGGTAACAGAATTAGGGGTTTAAGTGTATACTTAATAATTTTAGGAGGGGGAGAAGTGGGATTTAATCCCATACTTTCTCCCCAAGCTTCAGCCCTTGGCTTTAGCTATAAATACACCCTAAAAAGGGGCTGAAGGGGGTTGGAAAATTTTGGCAATTCTGAAATACATCTAGGCTGGGCTTTTGATAAGAAAAATTCAGAGAATAACATAGTAATCTAGCAATAGTTTTCTGGAAATTTTCTGCTCGATTACCTGCCTGGTTTTCTTCTGTGTTGCTGTTGCTGGATTTGCTTGTTGCTGATAGCTGTGTTATTTTTGCTCATTTGGAATTCAACTCCACATTGTTGCATTTACCTGCTGAGTCTATTGTTGTGCCTGCTTCCTGCTTTCCCTTAGAACTCATTGGTTTCTTTTGCTGATTCAGGTACACTACTGATTCAAACAAAGCTGTACTGTGATTTGGGTGAAATGACATGAAGATTTCAGTTTTAATTTTTAAAATTGCCAAGCATTATGTAGTTCATTATTGTTATCAGATTAGAATTATAATACTGATGTTGTAGTAGATAGTAGTATAAGAAACAAATTTGAAACATTGTAATAGTAGTAGTATAATAGTAGTAGCAGTAGCGTATCATTTAGTTTAATTAGGTAAAAACTTTAAAAATACAAATTAGCTAATCACGGTTTAAATCATTAATTATTCATTCACAATAGACTTTGTTCGTAAAAAAATGAAATCACATAGTTAAATATATTATCGTGAATCTGTACATAGTCAATAGCAGGATGTAAGTCATAGTAAAAATCAGTGGTTAATAATGCTTAAGTCCTGAAGCCATTCGAATCTAGATACTGGGTTTGTTTAATTGAAAAAACTGGTTTATGAAGTCATTACTCATATAGTTAGTTTCACAGCCTCTCAATTAGTAAATAATCTAAATAACCATAAAAATTCATTAGTGAAGGTCGAAATTGAAGATGGCTAGTTTATTAAGCAATCATGTATATAGACATCTGATCAGAATTTGTATCCTTGTGTATTGGTTTCTCTCTTTCTAATTAATAAAAGTATTTGATTCCTTAATCATGTGTACTGTGGATTTTACATTTTCTATTCTTGCCTTTATTATTTTCATCTGGTTTGGGCCCTGTGTAACTTTGGGCCTGAACTGTTCTACGAAATCTGCTTAGTCTACTGATTGAAGGCTCGAAGACCGTCTGGGCCGTGGAGACCTGGGCTGGCCCTTTACGGGTCTGTTTAAATGATTGAAGAATCTAGGCCCAATAAACAACAAAAATTACGGGCCCGGAATGTTTAATATTAGAAGTACGATTAAGGAAAAAACAAATATAGAGAACATAGCCAAATACTAGTGTTTAAACCTTAATAATGCTTGGGATGAGCCTCGCCAGAATAACAAACACCGGGGCCCCCACTTAGTGATAAGATAATATAGTAGAACCGGAGAGGCTAATAGCGAATTCCATAGCCTCTCCCAAAAGTTAAAATCCGATAGACGTTATTTAGGGCACGATGTTAATGTACTTTCCATTAAACGAGTGTGCACTTGGTGCGACTCAAATCCAAATCTCGGCAAATCTGAAATACACCAAAAGTCATAGGCGTACTGGTTGCGGTATGACTCGAGGCGTGTTTTCGCGATGTCGCAAATTCCTTAAAAATAACACTTAATGTAAAAAGCATTACACGTTGTTTAAAATCTGTGATTAAGTCAAACAAGAGTCGGGAACGACAATTGAGCGACCGTGCTAAAACCACGGAACCCGGGAATGCCTAACACCTTCTCCCAGGTTAACAGAGTTCCTTATCCGGATCTTTGCTTCGCGGACATTTTTTATGAGTCAAATTCCTCGGATTCGGGATTAACCGGTGACTTGGGACACCATTGTCATTCCCAAGTGGCGACTCTGATTAATCTCAATAAAATCCCGAACCGATTGTCCTTTAATTGGAAAAACTCCTTCCCTTACGTTATTTTATCCGTCTCGGATATTTGAGCGTCGGGGTATACCTTACGAGCGTATTTATATGCTTAAGTGTGGGGTAGTAAAAAGGGAGGTGTGACAACCACTATTTGAACAAAGTCACCATCAAGAACAAGTATCTATTGCCCCGTATTGATGATTTGTTAGACCAGTAGCAGGGTGCTAGGGTGTTTTCTAAGATCGACCTGAGATCAGGATATCATCAGCTGAATATTTGGGATTCAGATGTTCTGAAGACCACATTCAGGATGAGATATGGTCAATATGTGTTCCTGGTGATGTCATTTGACTTGACTAATGCTCCAGTGGCATTTATGGATCTGATGAACAGAGCTTTCAGGCCCTATATTGATTATTTTTTCATTGTCTTCATTGATGACATCTTGATATACTCACATAGCTTGGGGAAGCACGAGCATCATTTGAGGGTAGTGCTTCAGACCTTGCGGGAGCAGAAGTTTTATGCTAAGTTCACCAAGTGTGAGTTTTGGCTAGAGTTAGTGGCGGTCTTGGGGCATATAGTGTCAGGAGAGGGTATTAAGGTAGACCCCAAGAAGATTGAGGAAGTTCAGAGTTGTCCACACCCTACTTCAGTGACCGAGATCAGGAGCTTCATGTGGTTAGCAGGATATTATTGGCGATTTGTGCAGGGCTTTTCATCCATTGCATCACCTCTTACTAGACTGACCCAATAGGGGGCCCCATTATGTTGGTCCGATGATTGTGAGGAGAGCTTCCAGAAGCTCAAGACGGCTTTGACCACGACACCAATTCTTATATTGCCTTCCAATTCAGGGACGTATACAGTATATTGCGATGCTTCTCACACTATCTTGGTATGTGTATTGACGCAAGAGGGGAGAGTTATTGCATATGCCTCTCGTCAGCTGAAGATTCATGAGAAGAATTACCCTGTGCACGATCTAGAGTTGGTGGCGATTGTTTATGCTCTTAAGATATGGATGTGTTATTTATATGGGGTGTCATGTGAGGTGTATACTGACCATCGCAGCTTGCAGCATTTGTACAAGTAGAGGGACCTTAATATGAGAAAGCACAGGTGGCTCGAGTTGCTGAAGGATTATGACATTACCATTCTTTGTCATTCATACAAGGCAAATGTGGTCGCGGATTCCTTGAGTAGGAAGGCAGAGAGAATGGGTAGTTTGGCATTCATTTCCTGCTGAGATGAGGCCACTAGCTTTGGATATTCAGTCCCTAGCTAACATACTTGTGAGATTAGATATTTCAGAGCCCAGCCGGGTCCTAGCATGTGTGGTTGCTCAGCCTTTCTTTTGGGGGAGATTAAGGCTCGACAGCTCGATGATCCGCATTTGGCAGTTCTTAGAGAGATGGTGCTTTATGGAGGTGCCAAGGAGATTTCTATTGGCGAGGATGGTGTATTACGGCTCCAGAGCCGTGTATGTGTTCCTAATGTTGATAGCTTCAGAGAGAGGATCCTAGAGGAGGCCCACAGTTCGAGGTACTCCATTCATCCAGGTGCTACGAAGATGTACCGTGACTTGAGGTAGCATTACTGGTGGCGGAGGATGAAGAAGGACATTGCGGAGTATGAAACTAAATGTTTTAATTGCCAGCAAGTCAAGTATGAGCACCAGAGGCCAGGTGGCCTACTTCAGCGGATGCCCATTGCGGAATGGAAGTGGGAGTGCATCACTATAGATTTCGTGGTTGGGTTGCCGTGGACTCAGCGAAAGGTTGATTCGGTGTGGGTTATTGTGGATTGATTGACCAAGTCTACCCATTTCATTCCAGTGGCGACTACTTATATGGCAGAGAGGTATGCCTAGATTTACATTCGGGAGATAGTGAGATTGCACGGTGTGCCAATCTCCATCATATCAGATAGAGGTCATCGGTTCACTTCCTATTTTTGGAGAGTTTTCCAGAGTGATTAGGGACTTGCGTGGAGCTTAGCACGACATTTCATCCTCAGACCGACGAACAGTCGGGGCGGACAATTCAAATTTTAGAGGATATGCTTAGAGCATGTGTGATCGACTTTGGAGGGCAGTGGGATCAGTTCTTACCCTTGGTAGAGTTTGCATATAATAATAGTTATCAGTCCAACGTAAAGATGACCCTATATGAGGCATTTTATGGTTGGCGTTGTTGTTCTCCTATCGGATGGTTTGAGCTTGGTGAGTCTATGTTTCGTGGTACAGATATTGTCCAGGATGCCTTGGATAAGGTCAAGTTAATTTAGGAGAGGCTTCGCATAGCTCAGTCCAGGCAGAAGAACTACGCGGTTCAGAAGGCGCGTGATATATCATTTGCGGTTGGTGAGAAAGTCCTCCTGAAGGTTTTGCCCATAAAGGGCATTATGAGATTTGGAAAGAAGGGCAAGTTAAGCCCAAGGTCTATTGGCCCCTTTGAGGTGTTGAGGCGAGTTGGAGAGGTTGCCTATGAGCTTTCCTTACCTCCCAGTTTATCAGGAGTTCATCCAGTCTTCCATGTATCGATGCTCCGAAAATATCATGCCGACTATTTACATGTGTTGGATTTCAGTACCATTCGGTTGGATGAGAGTTTGGGCTACTAAGAGGAGCCCGTTGCTATTGTTGATAGGAAGGAACGCTAGTTGAGATCCAAGAGGGTTTCTGCAATGAGAGTCCGGTGGAGGGGCCGGGGCCAACCGGTCATGGAGGCGACTTGGGAGTCCGAGGAGGACATGCGGAGCCGATATCCCCACTTATTCAGTAGTCCAGGTACTTTTCTATATCCGTTCAAGGACGAACATTTGTTTAAGAGGTGGATACAACTTCTAACAACCCGACTGGTCATTTTGTATTTTTGAACCCTGTTCCCTTAAGTAATACTTTCCGCATTTGCTTTAGTGAAATTACGACTTGCGGGGGTGAGTGGTTCGGATGTTAGAAGAATTTTAGGCAAGAATAAGCCTAATTTCTTCTTTAAGTTCCTTTAAAAGGGTTAAGTTTCACTTCGATCAACATTTTGGGAAAATGGACACAGAATCGCGATCCGGCAATTTCTGAGGGTCCGTGAGAAAATATGGGACCTAGCCGTATGCCCAATATCGAATTCTAAGGTCCCTAGCCAGAGTAATGAATTTTTATGTAAAATTGTTAAGTTTAAGTTTTAAAGATTTAAATAAACTAAGAAATTATTGTTTTCATAGGTATCAGGCTGAGATTTCAATTTCGAAACTTGGTACAAGTCCGAAATATCAGTTAAGACCTATATGCAAAATTTTGGTGTCAATCCGAGTAGTTTAAGGGCATTTTGACCCGTTGGTAGGAAGTTAAGAACTTGAAGTTCATTAAACTAGATCAATTAGTTTTGGGGTCCGATTCCTTGATTTAATAATGTTTTGGGTGTTCCAAGGGTTCGATGAGGTCCGCCTTGTGATTTCAGACTTGTCGGTATGTTCGAGTGGGGCTCGGGAGCCTCGAGCGTCGAATGGTCGAGGTTTGAGCGAAGTCGGACTTTGAAAGGAATCAAGGCTGCTGCTTCTGTCAAAACCGCTTCTGCGGCTCTTTGACCGCAGAAGCGGTGACCGCATAAGCGGCCACCTGGTCGCAAAAGCGGAAGGGCCAGGGAGGGTGTAGACCGCATAAACGGCCCTGGGACCGCAGAAGTGGTCCTGCGTGTACAAAACAAGACCGCAAAAGTGGTCCGGTCCACTGTGCCCAAACCGCAAAAGTGGTTATTTTCTGCAGAAGCAGACACCGCATATGCGATAATTCATCCGTATATACGAAAACCGCTGGGGCAGTAAGGGTTCATTAAATTCAAATCTAAGCTCATTTTTCTCTCAATTTCACACCACTTGGGCAATTTTGAAGGTTCCAAAGAGAGAATTTTTTCCTAATATCACAAAGTAAGTAATCCCCGCTCACTCTTAGCATAAATACATAAACATTAGGTGGAATTAACACTAAAATTAGGGATAATTCAAGAGATTAAAGCTAGACCTAAGGTTTAACCAAAACTAAGATTTAACCCTATAATTTGCTATAAAATGAACTAGAAATCATATATTTGTGATCCTTAGGTGATAAAGAACAACTTCCTTCAAAAAATATTGGAATCCAGGCGTGTGGGCCCGGGGTCGAAATTTAGGAAACTAATGTTAAAGGCTAGGAAATTCCTTAAATAGCTAGAATTTAATCTTGTGAGCCCTTATTTACTAGTTTTTGCTTCATTTGATTAGTTTGGGATTGTCCGACTTTGAGTTTAGAACTTGAGCTCTTTCTTGGATATTGGGAGTGTACTTGGAGAGAGGTGAGTCTCCTTTCTAACCTTGTAAGAGGGAAAATGTCCCCATAGGATTTTGAATAAGTAATTGCTGCTGAATGCGGGGGCTATGTGCGTACGAGATGATGAGAGTACGTGCGTAGCTACTATATGAAAATTGTTCGGGTAGTTTAGGACCCACGCATGCCTATTTGGGGAATATTTCTTACTTTAAAATTGCCAATTTGATCGTTATAAACTGCTAGAGACCTGAGAACATGAAACTGAACATACAAAATTGTTGAGCCTTGGTATGGACTTTCCTTGTAAATAATTGAGCCTTATGTATTTTTCTTGATATTGTCTTGATAATTATAGGCCGGGCCGATTGCCTCGGTGATAATAGATGCATATATGGTTCTTGTTGCTTGACCCTCGGTATTGCACAATTTATTTTTTGTTGGAGCGAACAGTCGACCTCGGCATGTTTGTGCATGATTTATATATTTGCAGTTAGTTATGATACGGTTAATCATTGTATTTAAAAGAAGAAACTAGTAATTGGATTAAGGCAAGAATATGAGTATCACCCTTCTGTTGAACCTGTATTATTGGCAATTCATTGTGTTGTATATCTCACTCTATTATATTATATTATTTGGACATTAGTAAGTATCAAGTCGATCTCTCGTCTTTACTTCTTCGAGATTAGATGGGATACTTACTGAGTACATATGGTTTATGTACTCATGCTACACTTCTGTACTTAAATGTACAAGTTTTAAGGTAGGTGGATCTAGACATTATCCAGGCGCGCAACATTGAGTTCGCTCAGGGACTTCTACGGTGAGCTACATTCTTTCTTATACCAATCCGCAGCCGAAGAAGTCTTTTCTTGTATTTATGGGTTTCTGTCTATTATGATTCGGACAGTAGGACAGTGTTTTGTATATTTTTTTTGTGTATACATTACTGGTCGGCCATAGCTAGCGACACCAGGTTCTGGCACACACACTGTATGGATATTCATTTTAGGGTCTGTAATGCTATGTCAGTACTTTATTATTTTTGCTAGTTCCTTTATTTACTTGAAAACGTTAGTATATCTTGTTTTGGCTAAACTAAAAATGGAAACTTAATTATAATTCCACATCTTAGCTGGCCTAACTATGGTATTAGGCGCTATCATGACCTATTTATGAAAAATGGGTCGTGACACAACTACTCCAAGTGGAATCAGAGGATATGGTTAAAAGAAAGTTCTTTATGCTACCATGGTTTGACTACCATAAACTAGTTATAGCTAGTTGTATTAAAACTACTATACAAACCTCCATTCTCTGTTAATTACAACTTTACACACCTTTATTAGATTTTTAGAAAAATAGTACAATTGTTTTATGGTGGGGAGGTGGTTGAACAACCATAAGGTTAGATTAAATTCTTAAAGTACGTAAAACTAAGAAATGTACAAGAAAATTCAAGGAAATTAAAAATTCCTAAAAATTATAAGACTATCAAAGTCAAAGAATATGATGAAAAACACGTACCACCATTCTTCTAAGCATAACACATGGCAAAAATTTCAGTAATAAAGACCAATAGAGAAAACTTGTTACACGCAAAAAACAAAGATCATAAAATTCCTAGAAATCGAATAACAAAACCTTTCAAGAATTTGTGAAATTTTCAACCAACCTCCCAAAAAATAATAGCAAGACTCATTGAATCATTTAATATCATTATAAAAAGTGCTCTATAGGTGCAGATGCGGACCCGGGATTTAAAGGTAGCGGATGCATTGTAACAGTACCTTAATAATATTTATAGGCAGTAGAGTCACGACAGAAATAATTACTCGATAGCTTTAGGCAGACTAATAACTAGTGGTTGCATATGAGTTTAAAAATTAAGGAAGAAATTTTTTGTGTGGAGAGAGATAATTGTAGAAGAAGCTTTTG
Source organism: Nicotiana noctiflora (assembly GCA_032618575.1). Classification (NCBI taxonomy): domain Eukaryota; kingdom Viridiplantae; phylum Streptophyta; class Magnoliopsida; order Solanales; family Solanaceae; genus Nicotiana; species Nicotiana noctiflora. Next base: position 94,096 of record JASVEL010000726.1, read on the forward strand.
ATGTAGGAATTTAACTAAAAGTAAAAGGGGTGGGTCCATTGAAAAAAACTAAATCAAATACACTATAGTAGGGGCGTTAAAATTACCAAATGAGACCCAATCAAAAATATTAGGGCTATTGTTGAACCTAAGATTCGAACTTGGGTCTTGTAGAAGCCAACTACTCCACAAACCAACTCTTCTACCCAATCTTTGTGATTGAGTGTGCAACATAATATATTTATAGGGAGCCTTCTTGTATTAACTTATATATATAGAATATATATACAATATTTTTACCGAGGCCAACGGGTGCCCGTGCCCCCCAAACCCAAGCGTAGGTCCGCCCCTGTATAGGTGTATTATTTTATTTTTGTTAATTCTAATATTCATAATTATTATTAAAAAAATACTATTATCAATCAAACAATGAGATTTCTAATACTTAATGTGGTTCACTAAAGTACTTACCTCGACAGAAAAAATGTCGGAGAAGTCGACTGAGGAACTGCTGCCACCGCCGCCGACGACAACTACGCGAGCTGCACCTGCAAAATAAAGTTAAAAATAATAATTAATTAAAGGGTAAAGGGAGGAGGAAGGAGAGGGAGAATGAAGGAGGAAATGAGAGAGATGACAAACATACGAGCTTGGGACGAGGGAGAAGGACGAGAAGACCTTGGGGACGAGAGGGAGATATGAGAGAATGAAAACAAAGCTTCTATTTTTTGGGAAGGGGGCTATAGGATTTTTAAAATATAATTCCAACCGATTCAATCAGAAATATTATATAAATTTTTTTAAAATATGTGATTTATGATATTTATGATTATATTTAATTTTATAGTTTTAAAAATATATGATTTATCTTAACACTATTTGATAGGCAATAGATGTTGAGTTTAAATAAAGAAAATAAGATGTACAAATCAATAGGGTCAGAAGGCAGGGCCTCGAGCTGGCTGGAGCAGGTCTCTAGGTTTAGATGAGGCTAATAGTAATGAACTACTCATAAAGAATGGACGATAATGGAGGCCTTAAAGATGGACTTTTGGGGCTAATAATAAGCAATAAATGAAGACAATAAATGAACAATGAAAGAATAAGCAATAATTGTGTAGAACAATTGTGTTAGCCAGGAGAACAGAGAATGTTGTATATTACTCAATATGTTGTGTATTTACAAAATGACAAGGGTCCCTTTTATATAGGAGGGGTGAATCCCAACACAGTGCATGTCTAATAAATGACGAAGAAATGATACTAGTATAGATGTATAACGGGTTAGTACGAATTTGTACTATCCTTGCAGACTCTGTCAGTCCTCACCACGTGCCCTTGGGGAATTTTACGCCTTTCCATGACGATCACCGATCTTGATGAGTAGGTAATACGACCTTTGTAGAATTATTTTTGTGCTTTAGTAAATTAAGCATTTGATACCTTAATTTGAATTTTTTAGCTGAAGAAAAAAGATGATATAACGCGAGATGAGCTTAGAGTCAGCGATACCAAAATCCTTGGGCTGAAGCAGCACATGGATAAGGTATCTTCCGATAAGGAAAATCTTCAAGAGAAGCTGACCTCGGTTGAGTGCTAACTTCAAAGGGTGAGGGGAGAAAGCCGCAAGCACAAATATCTTCATGCCGAACTAGTTGCCAATCTATCTGCAGCTATGTCCGAAGCCACTGCACTCATGTCCTCATACCAAAAAGATCTTCCTGCTGCAAATTCTTGAGCCATGAAAGTGTCCTAAGAGTTCAAGCTTAAACTGTCCTGAGCCTTGGAACATGCACGATTAAGGTCTCAAAGATAAGCTCTCGAGGATATATATGCAGGGGGGCATCAATTTGTCTGCCGAGATTGAGAGGGTGATGACCGTAAAGGAAGAATCAACAACTCTGCTTTGTACCGATAATGATTCAGCCAGTGATTCAACCATCGGCTCAGAGGATGATGAAGATGAAGGTGAAGTACCTAAGGGGGAGGAGGCCATTGATACTTCGGGGGTCGAGGGCCAAGCTGTTGAAGGCACAACATCGGAGGGAGCTCCGTCCGACCAACTGACCCCGACGGTAGATTAGGTTTTTATTTGCTCCATTTTTGTGTAATGGATTTAGGCATGAGCCATTTAAATGTGTTTTTGTGAAACTTTATTATGTATATAAGGTTCTTTGCTCTTCTTCATTTCTTATATTTCCTTTGCCCATTTGGAATAAACTTCGATTGTCGATAACCAGTTTGGTGTGGTCGAACTTATGATATAAATCCCTTACGTTTCATGCTTGATGAGTGATCGATAATAGTTAACTGTTCGGTGTCAGCTCCTCAAGTCAAATTTTGACTTGGGCTCGCTGACCCTTAGGTTTTCAACATATTGTCCCTTATGCTCTTTATGCTGGCCCTTAGGCTCTTTTTTAGGCTGGCCCTTAGGCTCTTACGCATTGGCCCTTCGGCTCTTATTAGGCTGGATTTTAGGCTCTTAATCGTTGGCTATAGTTTTCCCTCATTTTGGCTAAAGACTTTTGAAGTTTTGGTTATGCCTTGGCATGTTTTGTGTTCATCCGCCTCTTCGATAACTCAAATGAGAACTTCGATTATGAGTCAATATACGATGATATTTGAGTACCTCATGAGGTTTGCTTAAAGGTTGAGTTTTCAAAAACTTTTCGTTGAAGGCTGATTGTTTTCGAAGCCTTATTGTTCAGAGCTGATATTATCGAAGCTCCTTTACTTGTGAGGAGGATAGCCTGATTGATCGGTTCTTTTTGAAGTCTTTGGATGCTTTTAGTTTTATGGCAGCAGTCGGACGTCTCCGAGCCGCTTTAACTAGGCTGTAGCCTTTAATTTTGGCTGTAGTCTTTGTGTTTGGCCATAGCCTTTAGTCCCTGTGTGTGGTGACCTTGGCATCTTTATCGAGGGTATCCCTTTTTAGGGGTCTTAAAACTTTGAATATATAGCCTCGGCCTAAGCATCCTTGGTTGGAAATTTCATCATTTGATGAAAGGTTGATGGCACTGCCACTATACTTTGTATCCATGGCCTTCTAAGTAAGGCATTGTATCTCATGTCACCTTCGATGACATGAGATTTGGTACTTTGGATTGTACCAGCCATGTTAATCTGGAGGATGATCTCCCCTTTTGTCGTCTCGCTTGCCATGTTGAATCCATTGAGGACTCGGGAGGTGAGTACGATCTGCTGAAGCAGTCCTAGCTGCTCTACTATCCCCGACCTAATAATGTTAGCCGAGCTACCAAAATCCACGAGCACACATTTGGTTTTAATTTATTCAAAATAAAAGAAATTACTATTGCGTCGTTATGAGTCAGAGACAAGGTTTCGATGTCCTCGTCGCTGAATGTGAGAGCATCCCCTGGTACATAACTCCTAGTTTGCTTCTGTCTAGTTATGGATATCTTCGTCATCTAACGGCGAGTCCTTGTGGGGCATCGTCCTCTCCTATGATCATGTGGATGACATGTCGTGGTTCTTCTAGTTCATTCTTCCTCTTCGCCTCGCTTTCCCGAAAGTGGTTTTTAGCTCGGTCATAGAGGAATTATCCAAGATGCCCTTTGTTGATTAGTCTGGCTACCTATTCTCGAAGTTTTATGCAATCCTTAGTCATATGACCGTGAGTGCTATGATATTTTCATACCAAGTTAGGGTTCCTTCTGAAGGGTCTGACAGTATGGGTTTTGGCCACCTGGTATATTTGATTTTGCCTATGGCTGACACGATGCTTGACACATCAACACTGAAATTGTATTTGTATAGTCGGGGTGCCTCAGATGGCCTAGTATGCCTCTCAAACCCGGGTTTACTCATGAGTCCCCAGGAAACTTGACCTTGATCCGACCTTCGATCTCCTCGAGGCACAATACACTTTGGGGCGTTCCTTCGATCTTCTATATAAGGCCGGTATCTTTACTTGTTCGATCTCGACTCACTTTCCATAAACTGTTGTTCCTTTTTTAAGAGCCTGCTGCAATATACTGAGCCAGAGGGGGCTCCAAATTGGTCGTCCTTGACCCTGATCTTCAATTGATACATGTTGTACACATCCGCCCAAGTCACGATGGGATATTCAATCAATTTTTTTAGCTGCTTCGAAGCTACTGAGCTTTGATCGTTTAAGCCATGAGTCAAGGATTGTACTGCGTAGTCATCAGAGACTGGCGGTAATTCCATTCGCTCAATCTGAAAGCGAGATATAAATTCCCTTAGCATCTCATTTTCTTTTTGTTTGATTTTGAAGACATCGAACTTCCTGGTGGCGACCTTGATGGAACCAGCATGTGCCCTTACAAAAGTGTCCACCGACATGTCAAATGAGTCTATCTAGTTTGGGGGTAGGTTATGGTACCACATCATGGCCCCTTCGATAGTGTTTTTCCAAATTTCTTCAGTAGGACGGATTCAATCTCGTCGTCCTTTAAGTCATTCCCTTTTACAGCACAAGTGTAAGTGGCAACGTGCTTATTGGGGTTCGTGGTCCCGTTATACTTTGGGAGATTGGGTATTCTAAATTTCTCTGAGATGGACTTCAGAGTCGCACTTGGTGGGAATAGTCTCTGTATGAACTTCTTTGGATCCACGCCCTTTAGGATTGGAGGTGCGCCCAGGATCTGATCGACCCTCGAGTTATAAGTCTCCACCTTTTTATTTTTATCCTCTATCTTTTTTTTTTCTCTTGATTCAATCCTTTTGGTGAGGTCCTCGAGCATCTTCATAATAGCGGGGTTTGTTGCTGACCCGTTGTTACTCAATCTTTCTGGTGCCTGCTTGACCTGAGGAGCCGTTTCCAGCGCTACTGTACTTGGAGTTTTTTGGTGAGTTTGTAGTTGAGAAACAACTACTTGTTGTGCTTGATACATTTTAAAAATGACTTGAAGACTAACATCTCTTTCCTCACCGCGCACATTTCTGTCAGTAGGAGAGCTTACATCGACATGCATAACATTCTGTGCAGTCATGTGGTTGAGGATCTGTGCTGGTGCATCCCTCGGGTTTTTGCGGTGGTACACCGGCATCTGCCGGTGCTACACCTGAGTTTTCCGTTGGTACACCAGCTTCTTCACCGTTTTCTCCCTAAAGCCCAATAACCTTGTTTTCGCGTATACTTGTTGAGCTAGACATTTGACATGAAATTAGAGATTTTTGGACAAGAAAAAGTGTGAATAATAACTTGTGTTTTTAGAAAACTAGCACCAAAATAATCATTATTATTTTTAGCCCCACAGTAGACGCCAAGCTGTTTACCTAGAAAATGGTATTTACAATTCTATTTAATTTTGTGGTTCTAAGAATATGTGATTTGTCTTAATATTAGTAGTTAGAAAATAGATGTTGAGTTTAAATAAAGAAAATAAGATGTGCAAACCAATAGGGTCACAAGGCTGAGCCTCGAGCTGGCTGGAGTAGGGCCTCGACGTCTAGATGAGGCTAAAAGTGATGAACTATTGATAAAGAATCGACGATAATGAAGGCCTTAAAGATGGCCTTTTGTGGCTAATAATAGGCAATAAGTGAAGAAAAATAAATGAACAATGAAGGAATAAATAATAAACATGTAGAGCAATCATTAGCCAAGAGAGCAGAGAGTGTTGTATATTAATCAATATGTTGTGTCTTTTAAAAAATGACAAGGTCCTCTTTATATAGGAGGGGTGATTCCCAACATAGTACATGTCTAATAAATGACAAAAAAAATGCTATTAGTACAGCTGCATAACGGCTTAGTGCAAATTTGTACTATCCTTGTAGACTATGTCAGTCCTCACCACGTGCCCTTGGGGGGATTTTTTGCCTTTTCATGACGATCGCCGATTTTCATACGGCCTCGAGGTACATCAAGGTGAGCCTTCGACGTACCTTGCCGAGGTGAGTGCTTCCTGGATGGGCCTTGAATTGTGCCTTGATCCAATCGAGGCTGGGCTCGAACTGCCATAGAAGCCTCAAATCGATCTTTCCTAATTTTGATCGTCTACAAGTAAATTACTAAGTTCACATGAACTCACAGCATATAATTTATTACTGTGAATTTCTTTATTATTTTAATATATAATACATTTTTCTTTTTCTCGGGGATGAGATCTAGTTAAATTTTTATATTATAGTAGTAAAACAAATGGGCCAGATACACCAACATATGCCACTTAATTCCACCAATAGTATGTATAGGGACAGAAAATCTTTGAGTTCAGGTGAGGTGAGGCATAAAATCCGATCCAATTTGATATTGTGCTTATTCTACAGATATTAGAATACAGATTTGTATCTTGGGTGAGTCCTAAACCTAATAGCTGGACCCCAAATCACGTTTCAGTATCCCTAAGTACACCCATATATTTTTTACTTTTATTCCTTTCATATCAACTAACACAAGAGTAGAAATAATTCAGGTGAAAACAATCCTAGGAGCTCACAATTGTATGAATTTTAATATACAATGTATAAATTCACAAGAAGAAAGAAGTTATGTACGTCCCGGACCATCCAAATCGGTCGAGTGGATATATATTAGATCTCGCCTGAATCAGGGGCATACTTAGAAAATTTTATAGGCGATGACAAAATTTATAAATTAACGGAAATAAACTTTGATATCATATTCTAAACAAGAAATAGCCCTAATCCATTAATTTTATTGAGTCTTAAGTTTTAATCATAGAAGCTCTCTTAAATATTTGCAAAATATACGTACTAGATGAGGTTCAAACTTCTGACCTCTTAGAGCAAAATAAGAGATATAATATTATCTATTATTTGGCTCAAAAGTTATCGCACACTTTATGAATACAAAATAATATGCATGAGTTACGGGTCAATCATAGAAAATCGTAACAATCCATGAACCATGTGAAAGAAACAATAATAAACACTCAATATTAGGATAAGAAGTATGGACAATCTTTATTGATGATATTGATTTGGTCTGCCTCTCCATGAAGAGGTTCAGAGCCTTACAATGATCTTTTATCTTCCCATGAGATGGGTATTTATTGATGTTCTCTCTCCCTTTCTTTGGAGAATAGTTAAGAAGAAGAAGCCCCCTTGAAGTGGTTTATTCTTCTAATATTTATCCTGCTAATTCACCTTCTCCTTTCTTTTCTTGATTGCGATAACCTTCGTCTTTCCTACCAAATTCTATCTTTTTTCTTCAAACAACTCAGTAATGGCAGGCAGTTCTTTGCACGATATTCTTCCGATAGATTTATTGGTCAATTCTCCGGCAGTTGAAGGGCCACCTCCTGGAATGAGAGATGCTAAGCAGGCAGAGATTGGAGGAACTCCGTCAGTTGAGGAGATACTTCCCCGATCCGGAGGTCTGGCGATTGATTTTACCATCGATGGTGGAGAGGACCCGGTGGATAAAGCCCTACTAATGAGGGAGATTGGAATGGCCCGGTTACGGGAGCAGGAGGCCATTCCAGCCCATGCAGACATTGTCCTCGCCAGAAGTGAGGAGGGTTCACACTGACCGTAGGAGATACTGCATCTTTTACGTGTATCCCTTCAGGTTGGGGTTCAGGATTTCACTCCCCATGCTGGTGGTGGATTTCTGTCGTCACTACGGGGTGTGCCCGGGCTAGCTCACCCCTTCTCTTTATAAGTTACTAGTGATGTTCCTGAAGTACAGGGAATGGGCCGGTAGGGTGGTCATGCTGCAGCACGTGCTTACCCTTTACGCCCCCCAGCGAGTCCGTTGTACTATGGTTAGGGCGTGCCCTTATGGGTCGAGGGGCCTGACAGCGGCGCTTGATGATGAGGTCGACCCCTGCCCTTTCGAGCACTTCTTTTATATTAGGACCGAGCATTTAGTGGCAGGCCCCACAGGGTTCTCAGAAGCTTGGAACCATGCACGTGGTTATTATATTGTTGTAATTTTTTTCCTTCCTTTTACTTTTTTCTTTTTGCCTCACATTTGTGAGTGTTGACTCGATGTCACTTTTGTAGCCGAGAGGTCGCCACCGGATCCGTTAGCAGGGATACATGGGTGGGTTTAAGATATGCTCCCTCATACCAAGGGAATTCGTACGTGGGCGTATTTCTGGAAGAGACACGGTCGTAGGCCTGCTACATGTGAGAAATTGATTTCTACCTTCGCTTTGTTTTTAATTCGGCTTTGTTTACTAACCTTCCTTTTCTGTGATAGGGAGGGCGAGTCATGGCAAGGCTCCTCAGTTGGCCTTCCGGCAGCAGGGTGCGGTCGCTCAGCTTCTTACAGTACCGATGCCTCGCCGCGTATCAAGGGCGGCGTCAGTTGAGTCTTCGACGGCTCCTTCCCTGACACAGGCCACATTTTGGGATGAGGGGCAGTCGGGGACCATAAGTCCTAGGGACGAATCATCCGCGGGTGAGGAGGAGGAGGAGGAGGAGAGGCCATTGATCAGGCATAGGGTCGTGTTCGCTCCGACTCCTCCTACAGTGATTAACATGGACTCCTCTCTAGCGGATACGGAGGAGGGTACACCTGCGGCGCCTCTCCTCGAGGGAGATCAAATAGTGGAGGTTGCTCCAGCTGGCTTAGGCCATGAAGATAATGTTGCTACGGCGACTCAGTTAGTGACTCCCGTAGCTAAGACGGGGGGGGGGGGTTCTTCAACAGTTGATGAAGCTGGCAGATCAAGCACCCTGTTGGCAGTTGCGGTTGGGGGAGTAGGAGACGCTACAGGAGAAGGGTCCGAATCTGATTTGGATTTGGACCCCGAGGACGTCCACATGTTACGAGAAAGCTTTACAAATTCGGTCGTGCGTGCGGAGGGGAGGTCACACCTCATCGAGGTCTCTATGGATTAAAATTTGTTGCTCCAAGGCTCGAGTTTGGTGCTACCGTTGGGATGCTGTGCTCGGAAATCGAGAACATGTTGCTAAAGAATGTCACGGACATCGGGTTGATCTGAAAGAGGTGGTCGTGATGAGCGTGAGGGTACATATCATATATCGATTTGCTTATTCTCTGCCTTGTTTTATTTTCTACTTTAACCGTTGCCTTTGTTTTGCTGTCCTACTTGCTGGAGGTGGAGAGCATCCGCTGAGCTAACATCCGCACGGAGGTGTGTTTGCGGGTGTTGGAGAAGTACCGCTACTACTAGGATAGATGCTGGGAAATGAGTGTGCGCTTGAGAAATGATCCCCGTTGCCGTTCCCTGGTTAAGTAATTGGCGAGACGGGAGTTCCAAATACACCAAACACTTAGCCGGATGGGTGCCCTTGAGGAGCAACTCCGTCGGAAGGACGAGGAGCTCGAGACCGGGAGAAGGACCATAACCGAGTGCGATCGTCAGTGCCTGGCCAAGGTAGCGAAGGTTGCATTGGCGTGGAGCGGGAAGGTGGTTGCACTGGAGGGAGAAGTTGCAGCCTTGAATTGTTAGGTGAACGATGCCTCGTCAAGGGCTGAGGCGTTACAGGAGGTTGTTTGTGCCGGTGAGTCCAATTTGTCACTGGTGAGGGCTGCTGCCACCTTTAGGGAGGCGAACCTTGAGGGGCGGATAGGTACTCTCGAGCACGATGCTCAGACTATAGCGGAGCATGTTATGACCTTGGAAGGGGAAAACCAGCATCTACGGGACCAGGCCGCTTCCTCTGGCTATGCTCGTGAACTTTGGGTTTATGCTGAGGCCTAACAGGATGTGTATACAAGTCTGTTGGAGGCCGGCATCATGACCGAAGCTACTTTTGAGCGGGCGCAGCAAAAGGCTCGGGAGGCCCATATGGATTGTGGGTTTGATGCAGCGACGCCAGCGGATGACGATGGCGCAGACGGGGACGCGGATAGCGCCGAGTGAAAAAAATTGTTTTTTCTTTTTCCTTCTCTTTTTTTATTAACCGGCCTTGTCCGGGTGTAAGCAGGGATGTCTCAAAGTCATTTTTATGAATAAATGAAGTCTTCTTTCCATTATTTGCCTTGTATTTGTTTTGTATCTCCTCCTTTTTCCCTTTTGGGTTTTTCGTTGCATGCGTCTGAAGGGGCGATCTGCCTTTGAGTATGACCTCAATAGGCATGTTTTTTTTATATTATTGGCGAATTTTCTTTTTTGACTCGGGGTGACCGAGTCGGAACTGTTGTATGGTGGTAGATGCGCCTAGCCTTAGTCCCAATTCGGGTGCAGTTGGACTACTAGCCGCGATGATGCAGAGTGAGGCCTCGTAGTCCGTCCATGGATGAACTTTACGTGCATCTAATCTTAGTTTGAGTTAGGCGTACTTACTTGAACGGCGGGGGTACCGACCTGAGCCTTAATTCGTTGGAGATTGAGTTTTGCCGAGTTCAGTAGTCAAGAAGCTCCGTTCGAGTTCTGGTTCAACTATGGTTGAACTTGTTAAATTTGAGGGTGAGTGCACATGGTTTTATGGCCCGAGCGAGGTCGAACCCCCTGGATTTCATGGCGAAGGTGCATAACCTGGGCCTTGGTTCGACCATAGTTAAATACATTGGCGAAGGCGTATAGCCTGGGTCCCAGTTCAACTGTTGTTCAACATATTGGCGAAGGTGCATAGCTTGAGTATTTGTTCAACCATAGTTGAACTTAATCAATTTAGAGGCGAAGGCGCGTAGCCTAAGTCTTGGTTCAACCGTAGTTGAATTTATTGGTGAAGGCGTGTAGCTTGAGTCCCAGTTCAACTGTTGTTGAACTTATTCATGAAGGCGCATATCCTGAGTCTTTGTTCGACCGTAGTTGAATTTATTGGTGAAGGCGTGTAGCCTAAGTCCCAGTTCAACTGTTGTTGAAGTTATTGATGAAGGCGCATAGTTTGAGTCTTTGTTCAACCGTAGTTGAACTTTGTCAATTTTGGAGGCGAAGGCGTGTAGCCTGAGTCTTGGTTCAACCGTAGTTGAACTTCATCAATTTTGGAGGCGACGGCGCGTAACCTGAGCCTTGGATCAGCCATCGTTGAATTTATTGGTGAAGGCGTGTAGCCAGAGTTCCAGTTCAATTGTTGTTGAACTTAATAGCGAAGGCACATAGTCAGAGTCTTTGTTCGATCGTAGTTGAATTTATTGGTGAAGGCGTGTAGCCTGAGTCCTAGTTCAACTGTAGTTGAACTTATTGGTGAAGGCGTATAGCCTGAGTCTTTATTCAACCGTAGTTGAACTTTGTCAATTTTGGAGGCGAAGGAAAGTAGCCTAAGTCTTGGTTCAACCGTAGTTGAACTTCATCAATTTTGGTGGCAAAGGCGCGTAGCCTGAGTCTTTGTTCAACCGTAGTTGAATTTATTGGTGAAGGCCTAAGTCCCAGTTCAACTGTTTTTGAACTTATTGACGAAGGTGCATAGCCTGAGTCTTTGTTCAACCGTAGTTGAACTTTGTCAATTTTGGAGGTGAAGGCGCGTATCCTGAGTCTTGGTTCAATTGTAGTTGAACTTCATCAATTTTGGAGGCGAAGGCACGTAGCCTAAGTCTTGGTTCAACTATAGTTGAATTTATTGGTGAAGGCGTGTAGCCTGAGTCCTAGTTCAACTATTGTTGAACTTATTGGTGAAGGTTCATAACTCGAGTCTTTGTTCAACCGTAGTTGAACTTTGTTAATTTTGGAGGCGAAGACGCGTAGCATGAGTTTTGGTTCAACAATAGTTTAATATATTGGTAAAGGCGTGCCTGAGTCCCAGTTCAACTGTTGTGCACTTATTGGTGAAGGCGCATAGCCTGAGTCTTTGTTCAACTGTTGTTGAACTTTGTCAATTTTGGAGGCGAAGGCGCGTAGCCTGAGTCTTGGTTCAACCGTAGGCGAAGGCGCGTAGCCCTAGTCTTGGTTCAACCGTAGTTGAATTTATTCGTGAAGGTGTGTAGCCTGAGTCCCAATTAAAATGTTGTTGAACTTATTGGTGAAGGCACATAGCTTGAGTCTTTGTTCAACCGTAGTTGAACTTTTTCAATTTTAGAGGCGAAGGCGCGTAACTTGAGTCTTGGTTAAACCATAGTTGAACTTCGTCAATTTTGGAGGTGAAGGCGCGTAGCCTGAATCTTGGTTCAACAGTAGTTAAATTTATTGGTGAAGGCATGTATCCTGAGTCCCAGTTCATATGTTGATGAACTTATTAGCGAAGGCGCATAGCCTGAGTCTTTGTTCAACCGTAGTTGAACTTCATCAATTTTGGAGGCAAAGGCATGTAGCCTGAGTCTTGGTTCAATCGTAGTTGAATTTATTGGTGAATCCATGTAGCTTGAGTCATAGTTTAACTGTTGTTGAACTTATTGGCGAAGGCGCATAGCCTGAGTCTTTGGTCAACCGTAGTTTAACTTTGTTAATTTTGGAAGCGAAGGCGCATAGCCCGAGTCTTGGTTCAACCGTAATTGAACTTCGTCAATTTTGTAGGCGAAGGCACGTAGCCCGAGTCTTGGTTCAACTGTAGTTGAACTTCGTCAATTTTGGAGGTGAAGGCGCTTAGCCTGGATCTTGGTTCAGCCATAGTTGAATTTATTGGTGAAGGTGTGTAGCCTGAGTTCCAATTCAACTGTTGTTGAACTTATTAGCGAAGGCACATAGCCTGAGTCTTTGTTCAACCGTAGTTGAACTTTGTCAATTTTGGAGGCGAAGGCGCGTAGCCTGAGTCTTCCCGTTGTGGGTATTAAGCGATGGGTCTCGGTTTTGATTTGAGACCTTGAGCAGTTTATGCATTGTCCTCCTGATCAGGGCATGTAGTCTGTTCTGAGGTGGTTCTCGGCTCGAGATAGTTCTGTGCCTGTTCCCGGCAGGGGCCCAAATCGGGGGCGTGGCGAGTGACTCATGGGGGATCCTACCTTAGGGGGGCTTCTTCTTCTTGTTTGCACTATCAAGGCTCAGAGAGAGAGAGAGAGAGAGAGAGAGAGAGGACTTGGATCTTGACTTGATATTTCCAAGTTTCCCTTGTTTGAGAAGTTGCTTTGGCTTGCTCGATCGGGGTTGTTCTTCTCTTTTCTTTTGCTTCCTTCCTTTGGTTTTGGGAAAAACTACGCGATTTTGCTAGAAAATCTCCACAGACGGCGCCAAAATGTTTGGCTCAAAAGTTATTGCACACTTTATGAATACAAAATAATATACATGAGTTATGGGTCAATCATAACAACTCGTAATAATCCATGAACCATGTGAAAAAAATAATAATAAACACTCAAGATTAGGATAAGAAGTATGGACAATCTTTGTTGATGATATTGATTTGGTCTACCTCTCCATGAAGAGGTTCAGAGCCTTATAATGATCTTTTATCTTCCCATTAGATGGGTATTTATTGTCTGTTCTGTCTCCCTTTCATTGGAGAATAGTTAAGAAGAAGAAGCCCACTTGAAGTGGTTCATTCTTCTAATATTTATAGTTCTGAGTTCCGTGGGTAGGAAGTGAGTAGCCGTGACCACGAGGAGATTTCTTCCCCATGGGGAGGCAGGTAGGCTGTACCTTTTTTCACCTTAATGAATGAGAATTGAATCATGTTATAAGCTAGTGGTCATGCCTCTTATCAATTATGGATTAACTCAAGATACAATTATCTTCGTTAATTGTCGTGGGTGTCAGATTCTGGCCCATACATCTATGTCAAATGATGTTACTTTTTCCCATTTATCTGTTTACTTACAGTATTAAATGCATATAATTAGTAAAATATTTCGGCAAAGCGGGATCACATGACATCTCTTTATTAAATGTGCCTCTCGCCCGACCCGAATCGTGTCATCTATTTTTTTTGAGGAGTTTGGTTTCAAACCCAAGTTCAACCGGGGTAGAAGCATGATGAATATACACCAGCTACGTGAAATATATGAAATGAGTTCATAAAAATATTTACTAATTAAGCCTAAAATACAATCATGAAACTAGAAATAAAAGAATTAACGGAAAAGGTCCAAATATGCCCGTGAACTATGCAAAATAGGACAAATATGCCCGTCGTTTATAGTTCGGCCCAAATATGCCCATTCTGTCAAATAGTTGGGCATATATGCCCTTATTTGACGGAAACTTGATTTTTTTTTAATTTATTGATGCTAAATTAACTAAACCCAATTTAAAAATAACCCACCTGACCCATATCCTATTTCGATTGGCATTTTTGTCCTATTTCGCATAGTTCACGGGTATATTTGTGCTATTTCGCATAGTTCACGGGCATATTTGTGCTATTTCATTACTTCACGGGCATATTTGTCCTATTTTGCATAGTTGGGTGTCACTGGGCCAAGGCCTCAAGGTTCCTCTTGCTTATCATCTCACTCACAAACAGTTTGCGAATTGTAAATAACCTTTTGTTATTTGGTAAACTTCAAAACAAAACAACGTAGCTTCTAGTTTGTAGCCATCTATGTGATCTTCAAAACTAATGGTCACAACTTCAAAACAAAATAACTGTTGTAAGCTAATTGAGAGGAAATTATGACCAAATTAAAATAAATTCAAAATAGAGATAATCAGTAACCACAATTGTAAGCTAACAGTCACAAAAATAACGAGTTAACATCTAGTATTATACTAACATCAACAGCAGCACTACTGAATAAATAGTTAAATCAATATAGCATTCACCAAAAATGTTAACTATTTATTTAGTAGTGTTGTTGTTGATGTTAGCATAATACTAGATGTTAACTCGTTATTTTTGTGACCGTTTTGATTTGGTGATAATTTCCTCTCAGTTAGCTTACAACAGTTGTTTTGTTTTGAAGTTGCGACTATTAGTTTTGAAGATCACATAGATGGCTACAAAGTAGTAGCTACGTTGTTTTGTTTTGAAGTTTATCAAATAACAGAAGGTTATTTACAATTCGCAAACTGTTTGTGAGTGAGATGATAAGCAACATGAACCTTGAGGCCTTAGGCCCAGCGACACCCAACTATGCAAAATAGGACAAATATGCCTGTAAACTATGCGAAATAGCAAATATGCCCGTGAACTATGCGAATAGCACAAATATGCCCGTGAACTATACGAAATAGCACAAATATGCCCGTGAACTATGCGAAATAGGACAAAAATGCCCGTCGAAATAGGACATGGGTCGGGTCGGGTGGGTTATTTTTAAGTTGGGTTTGGTTAATTTGGTATCAATAAATTAAAAAAAGAAAACAAAATTAAGTTTCCGTCAAATAAGGGCATATATGCCCAACTATTTGACGGAATGGGCATATTTGGGCCGAACTATAAACGACGGGCATATTTGTCCTATTTTGCATAGTTTACGGGCATATTTGGACCTTTTCCGAAGAATTCATGCCTAGAGGCATACCATTAGAAAAAAATTCCTTAACTGATTGGGCGCTATGATCTGAAACATAATTAACATAAATCTTTTCAGAAAGAAAACATGCAGTTTAGGACAAAGAGACTTTAATGCCTTAGAATTTGCTTAAAATTGAAGTGGCGGCGACCACTATGGTTACATAAAAGAAATGTTGGTTAAGTAGAAAACTAAAACTTTCTTGTTAATCATAATGATTGGTAACCACACCTTATTATTAAATGACAAAAAAGTCCAAACTGGTGATCGATGGGGATGAGAAAATATTAGACGAGAGGAAGGTACAGAGAAACAAAGGGACACATGGCCTACATGTGATCTTAGTTTGGAGACAAAGTAAAAGAAAGTATAGGGCGTGCACAAACCATTCACGTGCCTTCCCCTTTCTCCCCAGCTCATCCTTCCACATTCTCACTTCCATTTATCTTGTTAGTTCCCATTTTCCTCTTCATCTTGTTATTTATTTTAACCTTTTGGATCAATCTAGTGATAATAGACGTGGTTATCCATCCGTTGAAGTTTTGTTAGACATAATTATTTTATACCATATAAAAGTAATTGAGCTATGTGTTGCGATCGAAATAATATAGTTCATGCACAAGCTAACAATGCAAAATTTGGTGCTTTAAGTAGACGATGAATCAGATGATAAAAGAATTATACTAAAATAGTATACTCTAATAGAATTTACGTATAAAACTAGTATAAAAATTTAAAAAGCTATTAAGAGAAAAAATCTCCCGCCAAAGACTCTTTAAAGACTATATTGTGGATATTATTGTTGTTATGAAAAGAAAATGTCAATTTATAAAAGTATAAACTTCTCCTCCAAGAAAATGATAAGGCACGTGAAATAGATTTATTCCTTTTAATAGTTTTTTCCCTTCCTTCAAGAAAGAGAGTCTTAATAGATTAAAAATTCAAAGCAGAACCCTAACAAGATCTACGCAAACTAATTCGGACGCCCCTCCCCCCCCCCCCCCAAAAAAAATAGAGGCGGTTCTAGTATTATAATTCAATATATCTGAAGCGTTATTGCACTTTTTATTCATTGTGACAATAAGGATGGATTTAGTGAAAATTCATTGTAAAAGTAGAATTAAACTATATTGTATACAGAGGCGAATCCAGAATTTAATTTTATGAATTTCTGTGGCAATTTAAAATTAATATATAATAATATGGATTCACAAATAGATATTTAATAAAAAATTTAATAAAAATACAGAATCTACATAAAAATTATTGGATTTTCGAAGATCCATATATCATACTCTAGATCCGCCGCTGGCCGTTTTTATAAAACTAGTTAGGGCTGCATGTCCACCTTTAGTTGTCGATATAGTAGTGACTGGTTAGTTCGAACATAATATGATGCGTTTTTTTAAGAATTGAATTCCATTCAAGACCAAGAATTATCATGGGATTGACACAATCAAGGAGCTACTTGTGGGTATGCTTGTGTTTTCGGGTTTTATTTACACGTTTTATAAGCAAAGTGTGCTCTTGGAAATGGAAAATTATAAGCATTTTATGTGTACGGAAAACGGCATTATTCTCTTAAAGAAACGTTATCCTAAAATGCAGTACTCCCTCTATTTATTTTTGCTTGTCCACTATTCTAAAAATAAACTTTCTCTTTTATTGGTCCAATATTGCATATCAAGAGAAAAATAATTTATTAATCATGTTTTGCCCTTAGCATTAATTATTCATTCCAAATCATTTTCGCAATATATTAAGACTATACACCAATTAATAGGGTATTGTATGTTAGATATGATTTTAATGATGAAAATAATATATTTGTTCTTTGTATAGGAACTCATGGACCTCATTCAAGATTGAAGGAATAAATCAGCAAAGATCAAGGAAATCATGGACTACATACAAGATTGAGGGAATCAATAAGAGAAAATCAAGGAAAGAAGACGAGATTAAAGGGATCATTGATACATACAGAATCAATTAAGGCCTAACCGTAGGAATCAAATAAATCGAGAATATCAAAGATCTTACAAGATAATCAATCAAGTATCTAAATCTGGAAGGATCAAGATTCAAGGTTCGTGCATAAGGGAAGTCGTTAAAGCCTGTCGTCATGGCAGAGCCGTTGCTGAATAACCATTTATTGGAAAGAATCAATCTCTTTCCAAGGATCAAATCTCTTGGGTTGGCAAATCTCTCCATAATTGAAGCATCGCTCAAAGTATTTAAACTTGTATCCGCACCTTAGCACATATACTTTGATCGAACCAAATACCTTCTCTTTGTTTTACTACAAACAAACATTGTAGCTCTACTAGACCTGTTGTGTAACAAGTTAGAGAAGAAAGAGAGAATAACATTGGTGAGGCATTGTATAAAAAAGAAACGAGTGATATAAGAACTAAGCTACCAGCGTAGATCACACCATTCACACCGTGTACTCGAGAAACTCATTCACTGAAAGAGAATTTCCTTGCAACACAATGGGACTAGACTAAGTTCACATTGAACCCGAACCAGTATAAAAATTTCAGTGCCTTTAATTCCTGCATTTAATTTCTACATCTTAAATTCTTACCTTACTGTCATCATGTTATTATATCTAGTCGACTAATTAGAAAACTAGCCAACTTGTAGCGATTATTTTTAAAAATAAACAATTCACCCCTCCTCTTGTACTTTCAATTGGTATCAGAGCAAGGGTTATATTTTTCTTTTGATTAACAGCTTATGAGAAAAGATCATGGGAAATAAAGTTATCATAGGATCACTCTTCCAAGAAGGAACTTCGCAAGTAAGGCCACCATACTTTAATGGACAACATATCTCCTACTGAAAAGTACGTATGGAAATATATGCAAAGGCTTATGATGTTAAAGGTTGGAGCGTTATCAATAAAAGGAAAATATCCTTTGTCGGCTGCCACCCAACCACATCTTTGTCCTGAAGATATAGATTCATATACAAATGAGCAAATGGCGGTTGTACAAGCCAACAATAAGGTGAGAAATTTTATCTAAAGTCCTATAAGTGGTGAAGAGTATGAAAAAAATCTCCATTTGTGATACATATAAAGAGATGCGGGATAATCTTGAGGTTACATACGAAAGAACCTTCAAAGTAAAGGAAACACATATCAACATATTGGTTCATGATTATGAACTCTTTCAGATAAAAGAAGGAGAATCTATTGAAGAGATGTTTGCCACATTCAGTAAAATTATTAGCGACCTAAAAGCTTTCGACAAACCATATATACTCAAGTGATGAAGTTAGAAAAATTCTTAAAAGTCTACCAACTACTTGGCAGACCAAAGTAGCCATTTAGGTCATATCTATTTAACATCCATATATGATGATCCCTGGTTATGGCATAGGAAACTTGTCATGCAAGAATGTATTCGGTAGAAAAACTTTCTATGTATGAGTTAGTTATTGGTTTACCCAAACTGAATTTCTATAGAAATCATATATGTGATGCATGTCAAATTGGAAAACAAACAAGAAACTCTTTTAAAAACAAGGATATTGTGTCTATCTCTAAGCCTTTGCAACAGCTTCACATGGATTTATTTAGGCTTACTAGAACTACTATCATAGGTGGAAAACAATATATTTTTGTTATTGTTGGTGATTACTCACATTTTACTTGGGTGATTTTCTTATCTCATAAAGATGAAGCATTGAAAAATTTTGAGATCTTTTGTAAGAAGGTCGAAAGAGAAAGGGGTATGTTTTTAGAACAATCTAAAGTGATCATGGAGGAGAATTTAAAAGCAGAGCATTTGAAGATTTCTGTAATGATCAAGGATACACTCATAATTTCTCTACCGAGATCAACCCAACAGAATGGAGTCGTTGAAAGGAATAATAAAACCCTACAAGATATGGCAAGAACTATATTACTAGATCATTCGCAACCAAATCATTTCTGGGCAGAATGAGTTAGTATAGCATGCCACATTCTCAATTGATGTCTCATAAGGCCTATTCTGAAGAAACACCTTATGAAATATGGAAAGGTAAACGTTATTATATTAGTTATTTTCATCCCTTTAGAAGTAAGCATTTCATTCACAATAACAGTAAGGACAATCTTGGAAAATTCGATCCAAGAAGAGATGAAGGTATTTTTCTGGGCTATTCTAAGCACATATTATGTGTGGAAGAATTTGTACATGTTATATTTGATGAAAATAACTCCTCGGCCGAGAAAGAAATTACTGCAGGTGATGAAAATCAAGCTCGAGAAATTCAGGAGGGAAGAGAATCTCAAAAGTCGACTGATGGGTCTAATGTTGTGATAGAGTCAACTAGTAAAACCGGCAACAATCCACCAGAACCTCCGAAGGCGTCAACTACCCATATAGTTCGTCCAAATGAATGGACAAGTGAACATGAATATCCTCAAAAATTCATCATACGAGATTCATGCGAAAGAATGAAAACAAGGGGAGATCTAAAAAAGAAAGCTGTCACGACCCTGGTTCACCAATCGTGAACATGTCATGACGGCACCCAGTCTCTGCGACTAGGTAAGCCTAACACAATGCGGAACGTACAACTCTTATGAACAAAAGTTAAGATAACAGCAGAATAACATAAAGTAATGTAATAAGTGCCGCTCGACACATACACTTCACTAGATACAAAAATCAAATACATCTACCAAGACCCGGAAAGTTGCGGGCAACACAGACTAAGAGAGTACAATGTGGCTCTATACATCAAGAGTGTCTACGCAACAAAAATAAAGGAATGACTGACATCACTAAGAGGAGTAGAAAAAGACCCTCAGGATCTGCGAGCGTGGCAGATTCATACCTCGAGTCTCCTGAAAATGCTCCTAAGTCACCTGTAGTGCGTCTGATCAGATGTACGTGGATCTGCACAAAACAAGTATGCGGTAGAGTAGCATGAGTACACTACGGCGGTACTCAGTAAGTGCCAAGCCTAACCTCGATGGAGTAGTGACGAGGAAGGTCATGGCCCTACCGAGAAATAAGAAGATAATAATAGTAGTAATAATGAACAACCCAAAATAAGAACAAGTCTGATATAACAGCAAATGAGACAAATACTACAAACCGTCTACAGTTAGGCTAACATAGAGAAATCAACACAACAAGTACAAATCAACAATCCAGGATCTCCGAGAATTGAACATGCAGTCCTTTTATACTTAGCCACTCAGGATCTCTGGTAATCGAGCCCGTAGTCCATATATCAGTATCACGGGATCTCCGAGAATTGAACCCGTATTCCTTTATATCAGTATCACAGGATCTCCGGGAATTGAACCCACAGTCTTTTATATCAATATCACAGGATCTCCGGGAATTGAACCCGCAGTCCTTTATATCAGTATCACGGGATCTCCGAAAATTGAACCCGCAGTCCGTATATCAGTATCACATGATCTTTGGGAATTGAACCCGTAGTCCTTTATATCAGTAGCATCGAATCTCCGGGAATTGAACCCGCAGTCCACAAAACACAAACACAATCAATAAGTGGAAACACATAGAAATATGAAGTACACAGCTACAATTTAACAACTAAATCCAGTCTCAACAGGTTCCAGGGAGTTTAATTAAGACAAGTAAACACTTAGACAGATAATCCTATCTAATCATGCTTGCCTAGCTAACACCAGGTAAGTCTTGCAATTTAACCAATTAAATAACAAAGATAATACGGATTGAAACAGCCTGGAAACAGCCTCTCTGCCCCCCGGGTAGGGGTAAGGCCTGCGTACATATTACCCTCCCCAGACCCCACTTGTGGGATTATACTGGGTTGTTGTTGTTGTTGTTGTAATACGGATTGAGCCTTCCAAGTAAGGTTGTTTTTAACAATCTGCGCGAGTACACGTCTGTCACATCGCTTACAAGGCATTTAAATCAACACATATATGTCCTAGGGGAGAAAATCCCCCACGCAAGGTTAGACAAGTGACTTACCTCAATCATAGTACAAAACCGCTAAGAAATGACTCTCTTGCCATGAGTACCCGACCCAAATGGCCCAAATCTAGTCAAACCAATTACACAGTGTAAATAACATCGCAAGTAACTAATTACAGTGATAAAATTAAAGCTATGACGCAAAATAGGGTGAATGACCTAAATAACCCTGTAGCCATCAGCTCAGAATCGAATTATTTTTATGTTTTCAGAACGCACATACTCTCACGAGTCTTACCATATAAAATTTATCAAAATCGGACTCCGTTTTCCCATTCAAATTAATGATTTTCAATAAACCAGGCCTAGAGAAAAAATCCTCCATTAACACACCTCCACTCCTCTATTTTCATAGGTTTAATCCGTGGTTTAACAATATATTAACATAAATTGAGTCCAAGAGTGATTTACCTGATGATTCCCCTTGATTTCCCCCTCAAAATCCCTAAAATCCTCTCCTAGTTCGAAGCCTCCAATGTGTTATGATATTCTGAACTTCGAACCCTTCAGGTTCTAAATCACTGATGATATTTCCGCTTCTGCGGTTACTAGCTCGCATAAGCGATACCGCTTCTGCGGTGATTTGGTCGCTTTTGTGACTTTTCATTAAATCGGCAAGGACCTCTTCTGCGGCCGATTGATCGCACCTGTGAGACTGCTTCTGCAGAGGCCTCTCCGCTTCTGCGTACAAGGGCTCGCTTCTGCGAGCCCGCGCCTGCGACCACAGTTTCCCATCCCCCTGACTATCCCCAGCTCGCATCTGTGACCACTGGGTCGCTTCTGCGGGGCCGCTTTTGTGGTTCCTAATCCACAGAAGCGAAAAGCCTGCTGCAGATCACACCAGCAGCTGCAACTTCCATTTTTCTCCTGTTTAATCACCCGAACTCATCTCGAGGTCCTCGGGACCTCAACCAAAGGCACCAAACCACTCCAAATCACGGTACAAACTTGTTCCATTCATAAAAACATATTATTAAACACAAAAGTCATTAAATTATGGCAAATTCAAGACTAAGTTTCAACCAAAACTTCTGAAACATATATGCTATCAAAAACCCGACCAAACGATGTCTGAATGGCTTGAAAATTTATAGACATATCCAAAATCATCTAACGAAGCTACTGAAACTGTCAAAATTCCATTTCAACTCCCGGATCAAAATCGCACCTTTCGATCGGATTCCAAAAATTCCAAACTTCGGCATTTCAAGCCTAATTGAGCTACAGACCTCCAAAATACATTTCGAACGCGCTCCCAACCCCGAAATTACGTAACGGAGCTAACGGAACCATTGGATTTCCGTTATGAGGTTGTCTTAACACTGTTTTGAAAACGGTCCATTTTTCAACTATAAGGCTATCATTTAGGGACTAAGTGTCCCAAAAAACTCCAACTTCTAAAACCGAACATCCCGGTAAACCACAATAGCAGAAATAAACTTAGGGGGAGCAGTTAATTGGGGATCGGGGCATAAATTTCAGAAACGACCGGCCGGGTCGTTACATCTTCCCACACTAAAACATTCGTTCGTACTCGAACGAGCATAGAAAACATACCTGAAGTAGTAAAGAGATGAGGGTACTGGCTTCACATATCCGCTCGGTCTCCCAAGTCGCCTCCTCGACTGGCTGACCCCGCCACTAGACCTTCCCCGAAGCGATGTTCTTTGACCTCAGTTTCTTGATTTGCCTGTCCAAAATGGCCACTAGCTCCTTAACATAAGACAAGTCCTCGTCTAACTGAACAGAAGTGAAATCCAACACGTGCGACGGGTCACCATGGTATCTCTGGAGCATAGAGACATGAAATACGGGATGGACTCCGGCTAGGCTGGGAGGTAAGGCCAACTCATAAGCAACCTCCCCAACATGCCTCAAAATCTCAAAAGGGCCAATAAATCTAGGACTCAGCTTTCCTTTCTTCCCAAACCTCATAACGCCCTTCATGGGCGAGACTCGAAGTAGAACCCGCTCGCCAACCATAAAAGCCACATCGCGAACCTTCTTGTCCGCATAACTCTTTTGTCTAGACTGGGCTGCACGAAGTCTGTCCTGAATCACCTTGACCTTGTCCATTGCATCTTGGACCATCTCAGTACATAGCAGTTTGGCCTCGCCCGGCTCAAATTAACCCACGTGGGACCTGCGCTTCATACCATATAGGGCCTCACACGGCGCCATATTAATATTGGACTGATAGTTGTTGTTATAAGCAAACTCCGCCAGTCGCATGAAATGATCCCATGAACCCCCAAACTTAATCACTCACGCACGGAGCATATCCTCCAAAATCTGAATAGTGCGCTCGGACTGTCCATCCGTCTGGGGGTGAAATGATGTGCTCAGCTCCACCGAGTACCTAACTCCTACTGCACAGCTTTCCAGAACCGTGAAGTAAACTGAGTGCCTCTGTTTGAAATGATTGAAACTGGAATACCATGCAACCGGACTATCTCCCTAATGTAGATCTCCGCCAATCGCTCTAATGAGTAAGTGGTGCACACAGGTATGAAATACGTGAACTTGGTCAGTCGATCTACAATGACCCAAATGGAATCAAACATCCTCACAGTCCGTGGAAGTCCAGATACAAAGTCCATGGTGATGCGCTCCCATTTCCACTCTGGTATCTCAATCTGCTACATTAACCCACCCGGACACTGCTGCTCATACTTCACTTACTGGTAGTTGAGGCACCTAGAAACATAGTCAACTATATCCTTCTTCATCTGCCTCCACCAATAATGCTTCCTCAAGTCCTGATACATCTTCGTGGCACCCGAATGGATGGAGTACCGCGAGCTATGGGCCTCAGCTAGAATCAACTCCCGAAGATAATCTACATTGGGCACACAAATACGCCCATGCATCCTCATCAATCCGTCATCCCCGATGGTGACATCTCGAGCATCACCACGCTGAACCTTGTCCTGAAGATCCTGCAAATAAGGGTCATAAAACTGCCGCTCTCTGATGCGATCAAATATAGAAGACCGAGAAACCACACAGGCCAGAACTAGGCTGGGCTCCGAAAGATCCAATCTAACAAACTGCCTGGCCAAAGCCTGAACATCCATCACCATAGGTCTCTCCGAAGCTGGTAAATATGCCAAACTCCCCAAACTCTCTGCCCGGTGACTCAAGGCATCGGCAACCATATTGGCCTTGCTCGGGTGATAAAGAATAGTAATATCATAGTCCTTCAACAACTCCAACAATCTCCTCTGACGCATGTTCAGATCCTTCTGCTTAAGCAAGTGCTGGAAGCTCCGATGACCAGTGTAAATCTCATAAGGAACCCCATACAAATAATGATGCCAAATCTTCAAGGCGTGAATAATGGCAGCTAGCTCAAGATCGTGGACAGGGTAGTTCTTCTCATGTACCTTCAGCAGTCGGGATGCGTAGGCAATCACCCTACCGTCCTGCATCAATACTGCTCTGAGTCCAACCCATGAGGCATCACAATATACCGTATAGGACCCTAAACTAGTAGGCAACATCAAGATAGGGGCCAAAGTTAAAGTTGTCTTGAGCTTTTGAAAGCTCGCTTCACACTCCTCTGTCCACTGAAAAGGGGCACCCTTTTGGGTCAATCTGGTCATAGGTGTTGCGATCGAAGAGAACCCCTCCACAAAGCAATGGTAATACCCCTCCAAACCAAGGAAGCTATGAATCTCAGTAGCTGAGAAGGGCCTGGGCCAACCCTGCACAGCCTCCACCTTCCTCAGATCCACTCGAATACCCTCGCTCGACACCATGTGGCCTAGATATTCCACCAAACTCAGCTAAAATTCACATTTAGAGAACTTTGCATATAATTGCTTCTCCATCAGAGTCTGAAGCACTATCCTCAGGTGCTGCTCATGCTCTTCTCGACTCCGGGAATATACCAAAATATCGTCAATGAAAACAATCATGAACGAGTCAAGATATGGCCTGAATACACTGTGCATCAAATGCATAAAAGCTGCCGGGGCATTAGTCAGCCCGAAAGACATAACGAGAAACTCATAGTGACCACACCGAGTCCTGAAGGCAGTTTTCGGGATATCTAGCTCCTGAATCTTCAGCTGATGATAACCAGAGCGCAAATAAATCTTGGAGACCACATGTGCGCCCTGTAGCTCATCAAATAAGTCATCAATACGTGGAAAAGGATACCGGTTCTTCACTGTAACTTTATTCAACTAGCGATATTCAATACACATACGCATAGAACTATCCTTCTTCTTCACAAACAACACAGGAGCACCCCAAGGCGAAACACGAGGTTGAATGAAACCCTTACCCAACAACTCTTGTAACCGATCCTTCAATCCTTCAACTCGGGAGGATCCGTGCGGTACATAGGAATAGAAATTGGCTGAGTGACCAGCAATAAGTTAATACCAAAATTAATTTCTCTGTCAGGCGGCATGCCAGGGAGATCAGCTGGAAATACATCAGAGAAATCACGTGCCACTGGGACGGAATCAATAGAAGTGTCAACACTGACATCCCTCACATAAGCTAGATAAGTTGCACACCCCTTCTCAACCATACGTTGAGCTTTGAGAAAGGAAATAACACGGCTGGGGGTGTGATCTAGAGTACCACTCCACTCAATACGTGGAATGCCTGGCATCGCCAGCGTCACGGTCTTGGCGTAACAATCAAGAATAGCATAGTGGCAAGACAACCAGTCCATGCCCAGAATAATATCGAAATCAACCATACCGAGTAATAAAAGATCAGCTTTGGTCTCAAAATCACAAATAGTGACCAAGCACGACCGATACACACGATCCACAACCAAAGAATCTCCCACCAGAGTAGAAACATAAACGAGGGCACTCAAAGAATCCTGAGGCACACCTAGATGTGAAGCAAAATAAGAGGACACATATGAAAAAGTAGAACCAAGATCGAATAGAACCGATGCCTCTGTGTGACTAACCAAGATAATACCTGTGATAATAGAATTGGAGGTGACAGCTGCCGTGCATTCAGGAATAGCATAAATCTGGATTGACCCCTCTCTCGAGGGCGACCTCTGGAACCCTAATCCTCGCCCCTGGCTGGCTGGGCAGGTTGGGCGGCACCTGGGGCTGAGATAATGGCCTGCTGACCCTATGAACCACGCTGAGGCTGCGAATTTTGTGGAGGTGCTCCTCTCCTACGCCTAGGGAACTCCCTAACCATATGGCGAGTATCCCCGCACTCAAAACAAGCCATGGGAGGATGCGGTGGATGTAACTGACCGGCCCCGCTTCTGCTGGACTAACCCATGGAGATACCCCGCGCGGGAGGCACACTGGAACTTGGGGGAGCATAGTAAGGTTCCTGAGGTGCTGGAGGAGCTGGAGTACTACCAGCTGCTGGCAATGCTGAATGAACTGGATGACTAGAATAACCCCTACCAAATCTACCGGCTGCTGCAATATGGGCACCAGAGAAATGACCCGACTCACGAGACCTCTTGGCCTTCCTCTCTCCTCGATCTCTAGTGAGCATACCCTCGATCCGTCTAGAAATGCTCACTGCTTGCTGATACGGTATGTCCGTCTCTAGCTCTCTGGCCATGCTAGACCGGATAGCAGAGTAAGACCCTCAATAAACCTCTACACTCTCTCCTGGACCGTGGCTACTAAGGCCGGTGCATGCCTGGCTAACCGGGTGAAACTGATGGCATACTTTGATACTGTCATAGAGCCCTGACGCAACCGCTCAAACATCAATCGCCAAGCATCCCTAAGGCTATGGGGAACAAACTCCCTCAAAATCATATCAGAAAACTATGTCCAGGTCAACGAGGCAGACTCATCTAGACTATCCAACTCATATGTGCGCCACCAATCATAAGCGGCCCCTCGAAGCTGAAAAGCGATAAAAGAAACCCCACTGGTCTCCACTATAACTAGAGTACAGAGGAACGATAACACTGCTCCAGAAATCCCAATGCATCATCTGAAGCCAAGCCACTGAACACTGGGGGATCATATTTCTTAAACCTCTCCAACCTACGTTGCTCGTCCTCGGAGGCAGTTGGCCCACCTCCGGGCTGTACTGATGCGGCATGCGGTATAGTAATAACCTCCAGAACCTACTCCATAGGCCCTCACTGCTCAGGTGTGTGGGGTGCGGGAGTCTGGGCCCCTCCCTCGGCCTAAGATGTAGCTGCAGTGAGAGGAAGCAACCCCGGCTGAGCTAGAGTAGTATACATGATCATAAGCTAGGCTAGAGTCTCCTGGAGTACTGGAGTCGTAGTAGCTGTAGTAGGTGTACCAGGTGCCTGCGCTCCAAACTGATCCACCGGT
The DNA here is from genome assembly GCA_032618575.1 of Nicotiana noctiflora. Classification (NCBI taxonomy): domain Eukaryota; kingdom Viridiplantae; phylum Streptophyta; class Magnoliopsida; order Solanales; family Solanaceae; genus Nicotiana; species Nicotiana noctiflora. The sequence continues at coordinate 121,542 of JASVEL010000726.1, forward strand.
GTTGCCTCAGCGGCAGTGCGTGGAAGTGTTGTGGCTGCACCTCGGGCGCATCCTCGACCTCTACCTCGGCCCCGGCCTCTGGCGGCAGTAGTAGAGGGTGTGTGTGCCTAATCCTTATGAGTAGCACGTTTCCTCACCATATGTGAGAGAATAGAATACAAAAGTTTAGACTCGGTGTCAAAATATCGCACGACAGGGAACCCAAAATAAATAAAGAGTTTCCTTAATAGTTGCATAGCCCCTCGTAGATAAATGCGGACGTCTCCGTATCGATCAGCGAGGCTCTAAATAACCGGTCTGTGTCCCGTCACTCCTATGAACCTAGAGATCTGATACCAACTTGTCACGACCCTAGTTCACCAATCGTGAACATGTCATGACGGCACCCAGTTTTCACGACTAGGTAAGCCTAACACAATGCAGAATGCATAACTCTTATGAACAAAAGTTAAGATAACAGCGGAATAACATAAAGAAATGTAATAAGTGCCGCTCCGCACATGCACTTCACAAGATACCAAAAAGAAATACAACCACCAAGACCGAGAAACTCATGGGCAACACAGACTAAGAGAGTACAATGTGGCTCTATACATCAAGAGTCTCTACACAACGCAAATAAAGGAATGACTGACATCACTAAGAGGAGTAGAAGAAGACCCTCAGGATCTGCGGGCGTGGCAGACTCATACCTCGAGTCTCCTGAAAATGCTCCTAATTCACCTGTAGTGCGTCTGATCAGATGTACCTGGATCTGCATAAAGTGTGCAGCAGAGTAGCATGAGTACACCACGACGGTACTCAGTAAGTGCCAAGCCTAACCTCGATGGAGTAGTGATGAAGAAGGTCAGGGCCCTACCGAGAAATAAGAACATAATGATAATAGTAATAATGAACAACCCAAAATATGAACAAGTCTGAAATAACTGCAAATGAGAAAAATACTACAAATCGTCTACAGTTAGGCTAACAAAGAGAAATCAACAAAACAAGTACAAATCACAATCCAGGATCTCCGGGAATTGAACCCGCAGTCCCTTTATACTCAGCAACGCAGGATCTCCGGGAATCGAACCCGCAATCCATATATCAGTATCACAGGATCTCCAGGAATCAAACCCGCAGTCCATATATCAGTATCACTGGATCTCCGAGAATCAAACCCGCAGTCCATATATCAGTATCACAGGATCTTCGAGAATTGAACCCGTAGACCTTTATATCAGTATCATAGGATCTCCGGGAATTGAACCCGCGGTTCCTTATATCAGCATCTCAGGATCTTTGGGAATTAAACCTACAGTTCTTTATATCAGTAACACAGGATCTCTGGGAATTGAACCCGCAGTCTGTATATCTGTATCATGGGATCTCCGGGAATTGAACCTGCAGTCCTTTATATCAGTAGCATCGGATCTCAGGGAATTGAACCCGCAGTCCACAAAACACAAACACAATCAATAAGAGGAAATAGAGAGAAATATGAAGTACACAGCTACAGTTTAACAACTAAATCCAGTCTCAACATGTTTCAGGGAGTTCAATTAAGACAAGTAGGCACTTAGACATATAATCATGTCTAATCATGCTTCCCTAGCTAACACCAGGTAAGTCTTGCAATTTAACAAATTAAATAACAAAGATAACACGGATTGAGCAGTCCAAGTAAGGTGGTTTTCAACAATCTGCGTGAGTACACGCCCGTCAACTGGCGTACAAGGTATTTAAATCAACACATATATGTCCTAGGGGAGAAAATCCCCCACGCAAGGTTAGACAAGTCACTTACCTCAATCCTGGTACAAAACCGCTAAGAAATGACTCCCTTGCCACGAGTATCCGACTCCGAATGGCCCAAATCCAATAAAACCAATTACACAGTTTAAATAACATAACAAGTAACTAATTACAGTGACAAAATAAAAGCTACAGCGTGAAATGGGTGAAATGACCAAAATACCCCTGCAGCCATCAGCCCAGAGTCGAAATATTTTTACATTTTCAGAACCCTCGTACTCTCACGAGTCTAACCATATAATATTTATCAAAATCGAACTCTGTTTGCCTATTCAAATCAATGATTTTCAATAACCCAGGCCTAGAGCAAAAATCCTCCGTTAACACACCTCCAATCCTCTATTTTCAGAGGTTTAATCTGTGGTTTAACAATATATTAACATAAATTGAGTCCATGAGATATTTACCTGACGATTCCCCTTGATTTCCCCCTCAAAATCGCTAAAATCCTCTCCTAGTTCGAGGCCTCCAATGCGTTATGATATTCTGAACTTCGAACCCTTCAAGTTCTAAATCACTGACGCTATTTCTGCTTCTGCGGTTACTGGCTCGCATAAGCGAGACCGCTTCTGCGGTGATTTGGTCGCTTCTGCTACTTTTCATTAAATGGGCGAGTATCATTTCTGCGGCCGATTGATCGCACCTGCTAGACTGCTCTTGCGATACCCCCCCCCCCCAGATGCCTAAGTCCGCTTCTGCGCACAAGGGCTCGCTTCTGCGAGCCCGTGCCTGCGACCAAAGTTTCACTTCTGTGAAATCCCCCTGGCTAGCCCTAGCTCGCATCTGCGACCACTTGGTCGCTTCTACGGGGCCACATCTGCGGTTCCCCATCCGCAGAAGCGAGAAGCCTGCTGCAGATCACACCAGCATCTGCAACTTCCATTTTTCTCCTGTTTAATCACCCGAACTCATCCCGAGGTCCCTGGGACCTCAACCAAAGGCACCAACCTACTCCAAATCACGATACGAACTTGTTCCAAACATAAAAACATATCATTAAACACAAAAATCATTAAATTATGGCGAATTCAAGCCTAAGTTTCAACTAAAACTTCTGAAACCTACATGCTATCGAAAACCCGACCAAACAATGTCCGAATGACCTGAAAATTTGCAGACATATCCAAAATCATCTAACGAAGCTACTACAACTGTCGGAATTCCATTTCGATTCCCATATCAAAATTTCACCTATCGATCGAATTTCCAAAAATTCCAAACTTCGGCATTTCAAGCCTAATTGAGCTGCAGACCTCCAAAATACATTCCGAATGCGCTCCCAACCCTGAAATTACCTAACGGAGCTAACGAAACCATTGAATTTCCGTTTCGAGGTCGTCTTAACACTGTTCTAAATACGAGCCATTTTTCAACTATAAGGCTCTCATTTAGGGACTAAGTGTCCCTAAACACTCCAACTTCTAAAACCGAACATCTCGGCAAACCATAATAGCATAAATGAACTTAGGGGAAGCAGTTAATTTAGGATCGAGGCGTAAATTTCAAAAAATGAGCGGCCGGGTCGTTACAAAAGCAAACATAGCACTAATCTCTCATATTGATCCAAAGAAGATAGAAGATGATAAAAGACTCAAGTTGGATGCAAGCAATACAGGAAGAGTTAGATCAATTCGACAGAAATGTAGTATGGAAACTGATACCCAAACCAGAACATGTTCCTATAATTGGAACAAAATGGGTTTTCAGAAATAAATTGAATGAGGATGGAAAAGTTCTAAGAAACAAAGACAGATTAGTTGCTCAAGGATATTCATAATAAGAAGGAGTCGACTATGATGAAACTTTTGCCCCAGTAGCTCGACTAGAATCTATACAAATCCTTCTGGAATATCCATCTTTTAAGGGATTCAAGCTATTTCAAATAGATGTTAAAAGTGCTTTATTGAATGGTTTCATTGAAGAGGAAGTATACGTGAAACAACTTCCTGGGTTTGTAGATTCAAAGATTCCCTATCTTGTATATAAGCTAACCGAAGCATTGTATGGATAGAAGCAAGCTCAACAAGCATGGTACGAAAGACTCAGTTCATTTCTTATTAATCATGGTTTTACAAGTAGTAAAGTAGATACTACTTTGTTTATTGAAAGATCATTAGAAGGTAATCACAATATTCAGATTAATGTTGATGATATTATATTTGGTAGTGCTAATTCTCTTATGTGCAAGAAATTTTCAAATATTATGCAAAGTGAGTTCGAAATAAGCATGATGGGAGAGCTAACCTTCTTCTTTGGACTTTAAATCCAACAATCTGAAGAAGAAATGTTCATATATCATACCAAATATACAAAGAAGTTGATCCAAAAATTCAGAATGAGCAATGGTAAGGTTCTTGGCACACCAATGAGTCTTTTAACAAGCCTCGACAAAGACGAACATGGAATCCCTATTGATGAAACTATGTATCGTGGAATAATATACTCACGTTTTCATCTAACTGCTAGTCGACCGGATATTATGTTTAGTGTCTGTAACAGTCAGCTCCTAAGGTATCACATCTGACTGCAGTAAAAAGAATTATTCGATATCTCATTGGAACTGTCTCTCATGGACTATGGTGTCATCACTCTAACACATTTAAATTAGAAGATTTTTCAGATGTTGATCTTGCAGGTGATAATAAAGACAAAAAATGCACAAATGGAACATGTCAATTACTTGGCAAATCATTAATATCCTGGAACAGTATAAAACAAGCATCAGTTGCACTATCTACTACTAAAGTTGAATACATTTCTATTGGACAATGATGTGCACAATTATTATGGATGTCCCATCAATTTGGTGACTATGAACGATCATTTAAGACTATACCGATTTTCTGTGATAATTCTAATGTATATATCTTTCTAAAAATCATGTGCATCATTCTAGGGCAAAGCATATAGATATCAAACATCATTTTATTAGAGATCATGTTCTTAAGGGAAATATAGAAATTCTTTTGTTGGAACAGCTAAATAATTAGCGGATATTTTTACGAAGCCTTTATTAGAAGAAAGATTTTGTTCTCTAAGAGAATTATTTGGCATTATTTGCATTAAAAGTTAATATTAGGACCTATGTGCCACTATTTTATTTTGTATGCCAAATGTTCAATATTTTTTCTTAATTATTAGCTACGCCTTCGATTTCCCTCTTTTTGCCTTTCTTTTCACATCAATCGCAGAGTTCAAAGAAGGAAAGTCAATCATCATGTCTGATCAACTGACGACTTTTCCTTTTCTGTATTCAACCATCAGAAACCCTCTTTTAATCTCCATAATCTCTATCACATAAAAAACCTTCTCCGAAGCTTTACCCAAACAAAAATCTATTCAATGGCCAAACACCCCCAAAACCACTCTGCCTCCACTAGGAAAAGCACTCGCTCTAGAGCAAAAAAAATACCTCTCAACCCCCTGATCAGGTAGACCTGGGGTCCGATCATTCTGATGGTTTTTTCTCTTCCCAAATGGATTTTTCTGATCATTCTCACCCCTTAAGAGAAAAAGGTTTGGGAAAACGACCTATGGAAAACCCCCCCATTTCCTTCACTCCAAAGAAATCAAAAATAGATCTTTCTAGTTCCCTAGAGTCGGACCTCAATTTCTGGGGTTCTCCAAATAAGGGCTTTTCCATTGTCCTAAAATAAAAGCCTATTGCTCATTGGAGGATAGTCAACCTTGATGACGTGGAAGCCCTAAATTTTAAGGTAAAAGATCTCTTCGTTTATCAAGGGTGGTCAAAGTTCTTTTTTGTTCCTCCGCCACCTAAAGTCTATGAACCACTAGTAAGAATGTTTTATGCCAATCTTCGCTCTAGTAAGTCGGATAAGTTGGAGTCTATAGTGTTAGGAAAGCATATTGTTCTTGATTGGGCCATGTTTGATTCAATTTTTCAGTTTAAGTGTTCTAGTTTCCCCATGCTTTTTAAAAATTCCTGGCCCGATGATTTTGAAGTTTCTTTTGATCAAGATAAAAGGTGTATTGCTAATGTCCATATGATTCTCTCCCAAACCAGTTAGGCCTTACTGATGTTAGTTTCAAAACTCGTGTTTTGGACCACATTGTTGCAACCACTCTAATTCCTCGTACTAGCTCTTTCTTCACCTTCTCTCAAAGAGACACCTTTCTGGCCTATCGCCTTGTGACCAAACTCAAAATCAATTATATCCTCCTGGGTCATCAATTTTATCATTAAAAGTGCAGATGATCCCACTAGTATGCCCTATGGTATGGCCATTACTCACATTTTGGAAGCTCATAATATTTCCATATCTGCATATTCCTTTACCTTTGTTTCATAATCTTACAACTCCCAAGCTTTTGCAAGTATGGGGTATGTATATATGAAGGGCTCATGGGTTAATAAACAAGAAGGAGCGTCAAGAATGCTCGAACAAACTCCAAACCCAAACCTTGTAACTCCCATCCTAGCCCTAGTGACCCTTAACTTGCTGAAAAGCTTAGTTACATTGACAATCATCTTTTTGTAATCAAAGATCTTCTCATTGTCACCCAGTCCACTATTGGCACCATTCATGCTATCTCTAAATAAATAGGGTTTGATGTTTCCAAGATAAGAGTTGTGGCTTTAGAGTATGAGAAAACTTTGTCAAGGCATTCAAGGAGGTTCATGACAGGCTTGATGGAATAAGTGTTTCAGCCAATGCCAGCTTTGATTAACTGAAGGAGGCGGTCTGCAATACTCTTACGTATTTTCTGCATCGTTAATATGGAAGTTTTAGACAATTCTTTTGTTGTGCTGTTTTAGGATTAAAAAATCAAGCTGCGCTTCCCGCATCTTGTCCTCAATAGAGGCCACCCACACCCTATCGCGAATAACCTCATTTCTGATCTTATCTAACATGGTGTGCCCGCACATCCATCTCAACATCCTTATCTCTGCTACCTTTATCTTTTGGACATGAGCAATCTTGATTTCCCAACACTCATCCCCATACAACATCGTTGGTCAGACCACCATTTTGTAGAACTTACCCTTAAGTTTTGATGGCACCTTCTTGTCACACAAAACACCGAAAACGAGTCTCTATTTCATCCATCCCACCCCAATACGATGTGTAACATCTATTAATGTGGTACGTATACTATATTGAGCCAAGGGTCTATTGAAAAGATCCTCTTTATCCTTACAAGATAGGGGTAAGGTCTGCGTATGCACTGTCCTCTCCAGACCCCACAGAGTGAGAAAATACCGGATATGTTATTGTTGTTATTGTTGTTGTTATTGTTTCTATAAACTCCGCCAACATATCCTGTTATAAATTTTTTTTTTGTATGTCGTGTTTTTTTTAATTCCTTCTTTGTTGATATGAAAAAGGGGGAGAAGGGATATATGTATTGTACAGGTACATGCAAGAATAAGTCGACTGAAGGGTAAGTCAGCTTGGCACTCTTTGAGGGGGAGTCATATAACCTGCAGAAGTCGACTACATGCGCCCGAACAACTATCACCAGAAAACGTCAACTACTCTTATTGAGGGGAGTAAAATACAGGGAAGAGAACTGATATTTATACATATATATTACTTTGTAATCATAAAAAACAGGGGGATTGTTAGATTTGATTTTAATAATGAAAATAATATATTTTCTTTGTATAGAAACTCATGGACAACATTCATGATTGAGCGAATCAATCAGCAAAGTTCAAGGAAGTCATGAATGACATACAATATTGAAGGAATCAGTTAGAGAAAATCAAGGAAAGCAGATGAGATCAAAGGAATCGTTGATACTGACAGAATCAATTAAGGCTAAAATAAAGGAATCAAATCAATCAATAATATCAAAGATTTTTCAATATAATCAATCAAGTATCTAAATCTGTAAGGATCAAGATACAAAGATTGCGCATAAGAGAGGCCATTTAAGCCTCTCGTCAAGACAGAGTCGTTGTTGAATAACCTTATTCTTGGAAAAAGTCAATCTCTTTCCAAGTATCGAATCTCTTGGGTTGGAAAATCTCTCAAGAATTCAAGCCTCTCTAAAAATATTTAAACTTGTATCTATACCTTAACACATACACTTGATCGAACTAAATACCCTCTCTTTGTTCTACTAAAAACAAACATTGTAGCTCTACTAGACCTGATGTGTAACAAGTTAGAGAAGAAAGAGAGAACAACATTGGTGAGGCATTGTATCAAAAAGAATCGAGCGATATAGGAACTGAGCTACCGGCGTAGATTACACCATTCACCATGTACTCATGAAACCCATTCACTGAAAGAGAACTCCCTTGCAACCCAAGGGGACTGGACTAGGATTCACATTGAATCCAAACCAATATATCTGGTGTCTTTAATTCCTTCATTTAATTTCTACATCTTAAATTCTTCCCTTACTGTTATCAGGTTATTATGTCTAGTCGACTAATTAGAAAACTAGTCAACTGGTAGCGATTATTTTTAAAAATAAACAATCCCCCCCTCCCCTTTTTACTTTCATTGTTTGGTCTAAATTTGGATGGCTTGATAATTGCAAACAAACAGGGTCAAGGACAGAGTCGACCGTGTCGCAATGGCGAGGAGTCATCTCAAGAAGGATTATTGACGAGGTCAAGTAAATGGAGCAAGGAGGTCGGGGTATGATAGTATAACAATAGACATAAGAAATATTCCGTTGGATATTATATTTTTTGTACTTTTTAGGATTTCTTAGAGATACCTCTTATAAATAGGAAGAGATAAAGAACAAAAGGGGGGTCTTGATTTCTTGATAAGAGCACTTTGTAAAGAGTTGACTAGAGAGAATATACAAATGTTGTCTTGTTAACTAACTAATTTGCTCAACATACATTATTCACTCTTTGTTTGCTAGATCCAAAGATTCCTTATCCATCCTCACTTTCCATCATTCCACGTTGCTGTCAGGAGAAAAAATCACCCAAGTCATCTAACATTTGGGTGATAAATTTCTTCTTATTACATTTATTGCCATTTATCCACATTTATTGTATGTTCATGCTATAATATTTATTGACAATCATTGAGTACATAATCGGTATTTAATATTCTCAAACGATAGTCATCCTACTAATATCCTTCAATTTTATATCTAGAATTTATTATGTTTAACTAGGATTCACCCCTCTAATTCATCATTAATTAGTTTAATAAAAAGCTTAACATTTTTTGGTCAAACAATTTGGCACCGTCTATGAGGAGGTTCTAGTTAAAATTTTAGTTCTTTCTAGATTAAAAAAAACAACAACAACATTATCCATCTTTTCCCAGTTTGCATGAACTAACAATAGCAGGAAAAGGAGATGAAAGACTGAAAGTGGTGGTAGACGTCATTGCCAACCTCTTGAACACCATCAATGAGGTTGATAGAGAAGGCGAAAAGAACGCGACGTCGAGTGCTACACCAAGGGGGAGCGACTCACCTCCCCCCATGGAAATGTAGTCGCTTCACGTGAAAGGGGAGCCTCCACATCCACAACTAAGGAAGCACCGCCAGCAATCAAAAAACTACTGGAGACGTGGCTGACAAGCACTCTAAGCAACATACTCGGCAAACCCATTTAACAGGCAAATAAAAATGTAATACAAGCGGATACCATGGTAACCGTGATGAGCTACCCGCTCCCCTCATAGGTAAGACTCACACCACTATTGATGCCGGTAACGATGCACTTGCCTCCATTCTAAAGAAAATGGAAGAAATGGAGAACGAGAATTAATCATCTCGCGACCAAATAAGGGAGCATCAAGAAAGGGTTGATAAGATACCAAGCACCCTGAAATTGTTAACAAAATGGTATATCGTCCGATTCGTCGAGAAACCATATAGCGAGGAGGCAACCTCCAATGCCATACCCAAAACCTTCAAGATACCACCATATTTGAAGATATACGGTGGCACAACAGATCACAAAGATCACATCATTCATTACATCACAGTAGTGAAAGGTAATGACCTCTCAAAAGAATAGGTACCATCACTATTACTGAAGAAGTTCGGCGAAACCCTGATAGGGGGAGCCTTAACATGGTACTCATAATTACCAGCATAATCAATAATAATATTTGAAGAAATGGCTGACAAGTTCATCACCACTCATGCCGGGGTGAAGGAACTGGAGGCCAGTGTCAATGATACATTCTCTGTTAGGCAATCGCCTGGCGAGGGACTCAGGGACTTCCTCGCTCGGTTTAATAGTGTAAGAATAAGCTTGCCAAAGGTATCAGAAGGAATGGTTGAGACAGCTTTCCAAAGTGGGTTGAACAAGAATGGGATGAGAGTGACAAGAAAATTACTAAATAGGCTCATGAAATATCCTCCCACCACTTTGGAAGAAATTCACAATGGCTACTGCACCGAGGTGAGAGCAAAGGAAGATGACCTTAACGGTTCGATCCAACGATTAACATCAGTCCAAACAAAACCAAGGATAGAGTATAACAATGGTCGAAGAGACAACTTAGGTCCATGCCTAAGCCGACAGAGGCATCAACCCTATGTTATAACATCCATCACACTATCTCCTCAATATGCGAAAGGACCGTCCTGACCACATACAGGGACTCATCAAAATGAAAGAGATATGCATCAGCTCTTATCTGCTCAAAATTTTTGTGTTTCCCCTTCAGAAATAGTCTATGCACTAGAGAAGGTTGGTTTGAAGCTGATGTGGCCACAAAAGTGAAGTCCGACCCAAGTACCGAAAGTTGAACACCCTCTATGAATTTCATGATGAGCAGGGTCACAAAACATTGGACTGCATAGGCGTACGACAAGAAGTGGGAACATGCTCCTCCTAGGGCACCTACGGGAGCTGATGAGTGACCGAGGAAGAGCCAATTTTTGTCGCAGATGAGAACAACACCAAGGCCCTCCAAAACCACCCTTCGCCGCTAGCACCATTCAAATTATCATTGATGGAGGCGACGAAGCAGCCATCAACCATGTAAAGTTTACCACCACACATAAACTGAAGCGATCAATCACCCACAAACGGTTGGATGACCTCAGAGAAATTATCATCTTCGATAAGTCAGATACCAATGGTTTGACTTTTCCTTGCTTTGGTGCTTTGTAATTACTTTACGTATTTCAGATACTGATGTAAAAAAGAATAATGGTGGATGATAGAAGCGGCACGCGTATTATTCACCCTCGAGTTCTCACACAAATGTGACTAGAGGACAAGATAGTACCACACTGCATAACACTAACAAGTTTTAACAATGCAGTCCAGTAAACCTCAAGAGAAATATTGTTGCCCGTCTTAGCCAATGGTGTCACACTAGAAACAACGTTCTACATCGTAAACCAGGACACAAATTACAATGCCATCATTGGATGACCATAGATACATGCCTTGAGATCCATCATGTCTAGCATGTATCAAATAATCAAGTTCTCTACTCCATGGGTGTCACGACCCATTTTCCAAAATAGGCCATGATGACGCCTAACACTGTGATCAGGCCAGCTGAATGCAGAAGTATGTTTAAGTTCTCATTTTAATTTAGTCAAAGACAGAGATACTGGAATTTGCAAAGTCAAGATGAAGCAAGTAAAGATCATAAAGTGCTAAAATAACCATACAAATCCCAAAATTAAATATCTACTATAGTGTGTGACAGGATCTGGTGTCACAGCTATGGATGACCAATAAAATATACACAAAATATAAAACATTTTCCTACTGTATGAATCAGAATAGACAGAAACTCAAAATACAAGAGAGATCTCCTTCGACTGCAGATCGACATGAGAAAGAAGGTAGCTCCCCGTAGAAGTCGCAGAGCGTGCTCACTACTGCGCACCCGGATAATGTCCAGATCCACTTGCCTTAAATCCTGTACATTTAAGTACAGAAGCATAGCATGAGTATATAAACCACATGTACTCAGTAAGTATTCTGTCTAATCTCGAAGAAGTAGAGACGAGAGGTCGACTTGATACTTACTAAGGTCCAAAATAATATAATATAACAGAGTGAGATATACAATATGAAGGATTACCAATAACACAAGTCCAACAGAAGAATTATATCCATGCTCTTGCCTTAATTAAATTACTAGTTTCTCATTTATTATCAAATGGGTAATCATGTCATAACTAAATGTAAGCATATAAATCATGCACAAATATGCTAAGGTCGATGACGCGCTCTAACAGGAAGTAAATTGTGCACTGCCAAGGGTCGAGCGGCGCGGACCATAGATGCATCAATTATCACCAAGGTGATCGGCCCAATCCACAATCATCAATCAAATATCAAGAAGAGCACATAAGGCTCAATTACATACATGGGCACTCCTTCCAAGGGCTCAACAATTTAAATGTTCACTTTCACTTCCTCAAGTCTCTAGCAGTCCATAACGATCATATTGGCAATTTAAAATAGGAAATATTCCCAATTAGACATGATGTGGGTCCTACACTACCCGAACAATTATTATATAGTAGCTATGCATGGACTCTCATCACCTTGTACATACATATTAGCAACAATTACTCATTCAAAATACTATGGGGTCAATTCCTTCTTACAAGGTTGAAAGATACTCACCTCGCTCCCAAAGTGCTCCCAATATCCAAGAACGAGCCCAAGTCCTCAATTTGAAGCCGGACAATCCCAAAATAATCAAACGAAGCAAGAACTAGTAAATAAAGGCTTACAAGGTTGAATTCTAGCTATTTAAGCAATTTCTTAGCCATTAACACAAGTTTCCTAAATTTTGACCCCAGGCCCACGTGCCCGGATTCCGAGATTTTTCGAGGGAAGTTTTTCTCTATTATCTAGGGACCATAAATATATGATTTCTAGTTCATTACATGGCAAATTATACGCTAAAACCTTAGTTTTCATTAAATACTAGGTCGAGCTCAAATCCCGTAATTTTACCCAATTTTTAGTGTTAAATCTACCTAATTTTTATGTATTTAAACTAAAAATAAGTGGGGATTACTTACCTCGAAATGTTATGTTGAAGCCTCCCCTTTGGAATCACCAAAATTGCCTAAGTGTTGAGAGAGATGTGGAAGAAATGAGCTTAAGATCGTATTAAATGAGCTTCTGTCCCCAGTGATTTGCGCTTCTGCGGGTTCCACTTCTACGAAAAATGGCCGCTTATACGGCTTCTGGGCAACTAGGGCTTGACAGCTTCTGCGGTCTGGTGGCCGCATAGGCGGAATCGCTTGTGCGGTCCCAGGGCCACTTCTGTGAAATAGGGGTGCTAAGTGTGAGCATGTGATTTTTACCCTATATATGAGTCATTCCCATAAAATTCAAATAAATTATTTTTTAATAATTTGTGTAAATTCTGTGTTGATTGGTCGCATGTTATTTGCGCGTAATAAATAAGAAAACATACAAAAAATGCATTTAGAAATTAATTTCTCATGTAGTAGATATTAGTTCATTTTTAACAAATTAAAGAAAAATCAAAAAGTAACATTTGCTTGCTTTGAATTGAAAAATTTCCAAAAAAGAAGTTAATTAGTTTAACAAAATTTTAATAAATTCCAAACTAAATACAAAATATGAAAATATACAGAAAAATACAAAGAAAATAAAATACAAAATACAAAAATAAAATAAACAATTTGGGCTATATTGTAAAATACATAAGCCCAAACGTATAAGGCCCAAAAGATTAGCATGATATGCCTAGTCTCTTAGCCAAACGACGGCGTACAGGGCATTTGAATCTCAGCCGTTGATGAGATCAATCCAACGGATCAGATAAGGCGGCGTCATTAAAAATTAAACGACGCCGTATAGAAGACCAATCTGGGCCGTCCAAAAGAATAATCAAACTGATGGCATCAAATCTCATTAAGAGTTAAATGACACAGTATGGTGAAATGATCCTGACCGTTCAAACTTACACATCTAATGGGTATAAAGTAGCCATTCATTTAATTAAACGGCATCATTTTAAAGGGAGAGATCCTGGCCATTGATCTTAGTTGATCCAACGGCCAGGATTACACTAGATCAGGGGAGTATATAAATGCTCAATCTCCGTTCAAAATAATACATACACTCACCTATACACATATCACTAACCCTAGTCGCCTCCTATTTCTGTCTTCTTCTTCCTTAAGTCTCTCATGGAGACATGCTAAACTGGCCTGAAACCACCATCGTCTCCGGCTCAAACAGCTACCAAACACTTCACCCTTAGCCACCAAACACTACAACCACCATAAAACCCCCAGTAAACCAAAGATCCCCTCTTTTCTTGAAACTCCGGTCGCCGGAACCCTAGCCGGCGACCTCAAATCTATGAATTTGTCTTCGAGCTTAACACCATAAGACCGCCTTCAGGAGATATTTCACCTCATATAGATGGTTGGTCATGAATATAGCTGGAACTTGTCAAATATAACAAAAAGGCTCGCCGGAACCCTACTCCGGTGAGCACCCAAAAACAACCCCCCACCTTAAAACATCTAAACCAAGCCCCAGACCACCCCCTTACCCACCAAAACTAAAAAAGAAGCCCCAAAAAGTCTTCGAACTTTTGAGTCTGGAAAATAAATAAAGAAAAAGAAGAAATAAAGAAGAAGGAAAGAAAGAAAAGAAAGAAAGAAAAGAGAAGGAAAAAGAAAGCACTGAAAAAGCTAAGTTTTACTACCCATGTTCTTTTCTTTGTCTGTTCGATTCTATAAATGTTTTTCTTTGATATGTTCTTGATGTTTTTGTGAGCCTATCTCTTCTGCATGCTTAAGATCTACCTTTGTTTCGTTACACATGCCTAAATCTGTTATAGCCTTCTTAGGTTTCCTAATGTGTATTACGTATGAATCATGGTTAAATAGGCTTGTTTATGTGATTGTTCATCATGCTTTGTCTAAAATTAAGCTTTGATTAATTGGGATTCAACCATTATCAAAATTTTCCTCTGATTTCTAATTGATTGAAAATTAGTTTGCAATTAAGGCTATATGTGCAAAATAGCATGAACTGGTTATATTTGTAATCTGATTCATTTGTAAGACTATTCTGAATCTTTGATGCTTTTGTGATTCAGGTTATAGTTGTAAAGATTTTGTGGTTAGTTCTGAAAGCTAAATAATATGGTTATTTTTGAAAGAACTAAGTCTGTTCGTTAAAGTGGCTATCTCTGTTATGAAGTGATTATGCTGATTTATTAATGGTATTAAGTGGTTAGTTTTGAAAACTTATCTCTGTTAGTTGCCTTGTGTTAAATAAAGGGCTATATGTTAAATAAGGATGGGGTCTCTTAGATGTGGTCTAAATTTGAAAAAGGGCTTGAGATTATAGGCTGGAAGATACATTCTGAAAAAGGGGTTCTGCATTTTACAAAGAGTTCAGCTCTAAAATTTAGAAATATAAGTTGATCTCTAAGGTCCAGATTTTTAAGTTGATTACTTTGGGTATTAGTTTGGGTGTTTCTGGTGGAGTCTATTATTCTTCAATTCTTTTGGATTCTGCTTGAGCTCTTCGATTCTACTTGTTGATTTGTTGGACTGTTATATTTGGGATTCGGTTTGCTGCTCTATTTGCTGCTCTGTTGCTGATATTTTGTTGACTATTCTTCATCCTCAAAGCCTAGACTCATAGATTGTTCTTTGAATCAGGTACACTCTCAGTTCCTGAAGTTGTAATCGCACATGGTTTGAAGAAATGAAATCGCATGAGCTATTTGGATGATTTTACTTTCTGTTATTCCTTTTAGTTTGTAATTGATATCTCCTAGTATGATTGTAATTCATTAGGATCATTTGTAATGATTAATCACTGTATGGAGATTGTTGTAGGATAGAATAGAGTAGCTAATGATACATAATTAGAAATAATTCTCACCTAATCTAAGATCAAAACAGGGTAATATTGAAGTTAAATCACCTATAAAACTGGTATATATATAAGCTGATAATTAACTACCTTTGATAATTGAGTTCTGAATCAGGATCAACTAGTTTATAAAAAAGAAATAAGTAGATAAAAGTTTAAATTGTTTCGTTATCTTGTTTTCATTTAACCATGATTTACCTACAATATAGTTAAAGTTTTGTAATCGATAACAATCTGAGTCTATCCGGTTAATATTTCAATATTGTTTTCCATTAGTTGTAATTAAATAACGAATAATTTTACAATTAGCATTATAATTACTACTTAAGTAGTTGAAATAAAAGTGTTAGTACCAAGTTCCTATTCTTAGAGTGTTTAATCAATTATTAGAATTCGAAATTAGTAGAGATTGACATGTAATCAAGAAATTTATGAAATAATATGAAATTTATTGGTTTATTCTGTTATTTGAAGAACTCTGGTTTAAATTTTATGTTGAAATTGCAAATCTGTTATATATTTCATCTGTTTACCTTGGGCCTGGCTATGAATACAGGCCTAGATTCGACTAGATTTACCTTTGGGTCAGAGATTGTAGATATTCATATATTCTGGGCTTCAGAGGCGCATTCGCGCATAATGGAATGTTAACACAGTCCAGAAGTCGAGGCCTAGTAGTAAGTAATTGGCCTGGACCTAATCATAACAAATTCAGAAAATACAAAATTATATTCTAATTAGGAGAAAAAAATAGAAATAGCAAACGTAATGTATGATAAGTTTGGACTTATAAAAATAAGGGATGAGCCTCATATAAAATAAAAAGACACACGGGGCCCCCATATGAATTTTAATATAAATGTTAGACCGGAAGGACCGTTTAACGAATTTCAGGGTCTTTCCTAAAGATAATAAGGAGTAGACGTTATAGGCACGATTAAAATATACATCCTTAATACGAGTGCACATTTATATGACTCAAATCTCAAATCCCGGCGAAGCTGAAACGTATTAAAGTCACAAGCGAACTAGTTGCGGTGTGATTCGAAATGCGTTTTCGCAATGTTGCAAGTCGTTAAAATAACAAAACGGGATGTTCACATTTGTAAAAGCATATAAAGAAATCAAATAGGTCAAAACCAACAGTTGAGCGACCATGCTAAAACCACGGAATTCGGGGGTGCTTAACACCTTCTCCTGGGGTAACAGAATTCCTTATCCGGATCTCTAGTTTCGCGGACTGTTAAAACTGAGTCATATTTCCTCGGATTCGGGATTAAACCGGTGACTTGGGACACCATTATTTTCCCAAGTGGGGACTCTGAAATCTAAATAAATCTCGTTCCGGATGTCCTTAAAGTGGAAAAACTCCTTCCCTGTTGTTATTATTATATCCCTTCTTGGGGTGTATTAGTAAATAACGGGGTATACTTTATCTTTGGAAGTAGTAAAAAAGGGAGGTGTGACACTAAGCCAGACCGCTTCTGTGGTCTAGGGGTCGTAGGAGCGGGACAGCGGTCCCTAGGCTGCTTCTGTGGTTTCCTAAGACTTGCTCCTTTCCGCTTCCGCGATGAGGTGACCACTTCTGAGGTCTTGCTTCTGCGGTCTAAGAGCCGCAAAAGTGGTTATGACATAAGCAGCAGATAGAGTTTCTCCTAAGTTTTCAACTTCACTCGAACCTCGACCATTTGAAGCTCTGGGATCCTGAGCTCCGCCCGAACATACCGACAAGTCTGAAATCACGAGGCGGACCTACTCGAACCCTTGAAACACTCAAAATACGCTAAATCGAGGAATCAACCCCCAAAACCATATGAATCAATTCATTGAACTTCAAGTTCTAAATTGTCCTTCAACGGTCAAAACACTCTTAAACTACTCTGATGGACACCAAATATTATGGGTAGATCTTAACTCATATATTTTGGACTTGTACCAAGTTTCGATATCGACATCCAAACCCCATACCTATGAAAATAATGATTTCTTAGTTTATTTATATCTTTGAAACTCAAACTTAACAATTTTACATAAAAATTTATTACTCGGGCTACGGACCTTAGAATTTGATTTCGGGCGTACGCCCAGGTCTCATATTTTCTCGTGGACCCTTAGAAATTGTCAAATCATGATTCCGGGTTTGTTTCCCAAAAATATTGACCAAAGTCAAACTTGATCTTTCTAAAGAAACTTAAAGAAGAAACTAGGCTTAATCTTGCTCAAAACTCTTCTAACTTCCGAATTACCCATCCCCGCAAGTTATAAATTAGCTAAAGCAAGTGCGGAAAGTATTATTTAAGGGAATGAGGTTCAAAAATGAAAAACGACAAGTTGGGTTGTTACATTATCCACCTCTTAAACAAACATTTGTCCTCTAACGGACATAGAAAAGTACCTGGACTGCTGAATAAGTGGGGAATATTGTCTCTGCATGTCTTCCTCGGACTCCTAGGTCGCCTCCTTGACCGGTTGGCCCCTCCACTGGACTATTACTACATAAATCCTCTTGGACCTCAACTGGTGGTCCTATCTGTCAACAATAGAAACTGGCTCCTCCTCGTAGCCCAAGCTCTTATCTAACCAAATGGTACTGAAATCCAACACATGTGAATAGTCGGCATGATATTTCCGAAAGCATCGATACATGGAAGACTGGATGAACTCCTAATAAACTGGGAGGTAAAGCGAGCTCATAGGCAACCTCCCCAACTCTCCTCAACACCTCAAAGGGGCCAATAAACCTTAGGCTCAACTTGCCCTTCTTTCCGAATCTCATAATGCCCTTCATGGGCGAAGCCTTTAAGAGAACTTTCTCCCCAACCATAAATGATACATCACGTGCCTTTTGATCCGCGTAACTCTTCTGCCTAGATTGTGCTATGTGGAGCCTCTCCTGAATCAACTTCACCTTATCCAAGGCATCCTGGACCAAATCTGTACCAAGCAACTTAGCCTTACCTGGCTCAAACCACCCGATCGGAGAACGACAATGCCGACCATACAATGCCTCATAAGGGGCCATCTCTGTGTTGTACTGATAGCTGTTATTATATGCAAACTCTGCCAAGGGTAAGAACTGGTCCCACTGCCCTCCAAAGTCAATCACATATGCTCTAAGCATATCCTTTAAAATTTGAATTGTCTGCTCTGACTGCCCGTCGGTCTGAGGATGGAATATCGTCCTAAGCTCCACGCAGGTCCCCAACTCACTCTGAACAGCTCTCCAAAAATGGGAAGTAAACTGAGGGCCTCTATCTAATATGATAGAGACTGGCACACCGTGCAATCTCACTATCTGCCGAATGTAAATCTGGGCATATCTCTCTGCTGTGTAAGTAGTTGCCACCGGAATGAAGTGAGCTGACTTAGTCAACCTATCCACAATAACCCACACTGATTCAACCTTCCGCTAACTCTGCGGCAACCCGACAACGAAATCTATAGTGATGCGCTCCCACTTCCATTCCGGAATGGGCATCCGTTGGAGTAAGCCACCTGGCCTCTAGTGCTCATACTTGACCTGCTGGCAATTCAAACATTTAGCTGCATACTTCTTCATCCTCCACCACTATTAATGCTGCCTCAAGTCACGGTACATCTTCATAGCACCTGGATGAATGGAGTACCTCGAACTGTGGGCCTCCTCTAGAATCCTCTCTCTCAAGCCATCAACATTAGGAACACATACATGGCCCTAAAGCCTTAACACACCATACTCGCCAATGGAAATCTCCTTGGCACCTCCCTAGAGTACCGTCTCTCTGAGAATCGCCAAATGTGGATCATCGAGCTGTCGGGCCTTAATCTCCCCCAACAATGAATACTGATCAATGACACATGTTAGGACCCGGCTAGGCTCTGAAATATCCAGTCTCACAAGTCTGTTAGCCAAAGACTGAATGTCCAAAGATAATGGTCTCATTTAAGCAGGAATGAATGCCAAGCTACTCATGCTCTCTGCCTTCCTACTCAAGGTATCCGCAACCACATTTGCCATGCCTGGATTATAGAGAATGATAATGTCATAATATTTTAGTAGCTCAAGCTACATGCGTTGCCTCAAATTAAGATCCATATGCAATGCGTTGCCTCAAATTAAGAAATGCTACAAGATGTGATGATTTGTATAAACCTCGCATGGCACTCCATATAAATAATGCCTCCAAATCTTAAGAGCGTGAACAATCGCTGCCAACTCTAGATCGTGCACAGGGGAATTGTTCTCATGAACCTTCAGCTGAAGTGAAGCATATGCAATAACTCGCCCCTCTTGCATCAATACACATCCCAAGCGAACGCGAGAAGCATCGCAATACACTATATACATCCCTGAACCAGAAGGCAATACAAGAATTGGTGCCGTAGTCAAGGCCGTCCTGAGCTTCTGGAAGCTCTCCTGACAATCATCAGACTAATAGAACGGGGCACCCTTTTGGGTTAATCTGGTTAGAGGTGATGCAATAGATGAGAAGCCCTGCACAAATCGCCGGTAATAACCTGCTGACTTTAAGAAACTCCTGATCTTGATCACTGAAGTAGGACGTGGCCAACTATAAACTGTCTCAATCTTTTTGGGATCCACTTTAGTGCCCTCTCCTAACACTACATGCCCCAAGAATGCTACTGACTCTATCAAAAACTCTCACTTGGAGAACTTAGCATAACGCTTCTACTCTCACAAGATCCGAAGCACTACACTCAAATGCTGCTCGTGCTCCACCAGACTACGCGAGTATATCAAGATATCGTCTATGAAGACAATAATAACGGAATCAATGTAGGTCCTAAACACCCTGTTTATCAGGTCCATTAATGCCACTGGAGCATTAGTCAAGCCAAATAACATCACTAGGAACTCACAGAGGCCATATCTAGTCCTGAATGCGGTCTTGGGAACATCTGAATCTCGGATCTTCAGCTGATGATACCCTGACCTCAGGTCAATCTTAGAGAACACCCTAGCTCCATGTAGCTGGTCAAACAAATCATCGATACCGGGCAATGGATACTTGTTCTTGATGGTGACTTTATTCAACTAGCGGTAATCAATGTACATCTGCATAGTCTCATCCTTCTTCTTTACAAACAGCAATAGTGCACCCCAAGGCGATACACTAGGCCTAACAAACCCATTAGCTAGAAACTCCTCCAACTGCTCCTTCAACTCCCTAGGAGCCATACCATATGGCGGGATAGATATAGGTTGAGTGCCTAGAGCTAAATCAATACAGAAATCAATATCACGATACGGAGGCATGCCAGGAAGATCAGAAGGAAAAACATCAGCGAACTCTCGGGCTACTGGCATGGAATCAATCGTCAAAGAATCTGCAGTGGTGTCTCAAACATAAGCTAAGTAGGACAAACATCCCTTCTCAACCATGCGTTGAGCCTTCAGGAAGGAAATGACCCTGCTAGGTGCATCCATAGTGGAACCTCTCCACTCCAATATCGGCAACCCTGACATCACTAGAGAAACAGTCTTGGCATGGATATCTAGAACAGTCAGATATGGAGATAACCAGTCCATGCCCAAAATAACCTCAAAATTAATCATATCGAGCAACAGGAGATCTGCTCTAGTCACAAGACCACAGAAAGTAACACACAAGACCGGTAGACCCAGTTCACAACCACAGAATCACCCACATGAGTGGACACATGAATAGGAACACCCAAAGGCTAAGGAGAAGTAGCCAGGAAACGAGAAATAGAGATGATACATACGAATAAGTTGATCATCGATCAAATAATACAAATGCCTCTCTACCACTGACGGAAATAATACCTGTGATGCCAGCATCTGAGGCTAATCCATCTGGCCTGGTGGGGAGAGCATAGAATCTAGCTGGAGCATTGGCTAACTGGCCTCCAACTAACTGAGTAGTAGTTGACTGACCTCTCCATGTCTGGCCTCTACCCCCGGAACGACCTCTACTAGTCTGCTATCCACCTCTAGGCGGTTGGATCGCTGGTACTAGAGTCATGGGCTACTACCCCTGCTGTACTGCCTTACCCCTAAGCCTGGGGCATCTCCTCATGTGTCCTGCATCCCCGAACTTAAAACAACATGGTGTAGTGGCATGCTACCTAGATGGCTGACCTTGAAAAATAGAAGGCCCACTAGAAGAAGCCTATGTAACCGGCAGGCTGTGACGACCCAAAGGGTCATCACTTATTTTATTAATCATTTCGAGCTTCTCTGAGGCCTTGAAAACCTCATTCTATATTGCCTCGATTTACGTGCACGATCCGAGCATGTAGCCGGAAAGATTTCGTGATAGAAAATATGAATTCTATGAGAAATTTGGATAAAAATGATATTAATATTGATATGGTTGACTTCGGTCAACATTTTTGGTAAACGGATCCGGACTCGAGATTGGATGGTCCCGAGAGGTCCGTAGGAAAATATGGGACTTGGACATGCGTCCGGAGTCGAATTCTGAGGCTTAGAGCCCAAGTTATGAATTTTTATGTGAAATTGTTTTTGATGTAATTATTAAAGGAAATAAATTAATTGACCTTGGTATCGAGCTCGTATTTTGGTTCCGACGCCCGGTACAAGTCTTAAATATTTTATATGTGATTTCTGTAAAGTTTGGTGACATTTGGATGTCGTTTGAGATGTTTTGGACCTTGAGTTCCAAGTTAAGAAGTTTTGAAAATCAAAAGTATGAAAATCATCAGTTTGAGGCTTGATTTGATTAAAACGAAGTGATATTGGCGATGTGATCGCACGAACAAGTTCATAATGTGTTTTTGAGGTTATGTACATGTTTGGTTTGGAGCCCGGGGGGCTCGGGTAAAGATTTGATAGGCCGTTGGATGAAATTCTGAATTTTTGAACTGCTGGTTTTTCACCCAGTTGTTGGCTTCGCAATTGCGAAGTATTTCTCGCAATTGCGAAGGGGACAAGCTCGCAAATGCGAGCATTCATCGCAAATGTGAAGCCCCCTTTGGCCCAGCCTTGTTCGCAAATGCGAACAATTGTTCGCATTTGCGAAGGTCCCCAGTGCCTGCCTATGTTCGCAAATGCGAACAAAAGTTCGCAAATGCGAACATTCCCCATACTACCTTGGTTCGCAAATGCGAACCATTGTTCGCAAATGCGAACACTGCCTTATACAGCATGTGTTCGCAAATGCGAACATCCCTTTGACTGCCAGTGTTCGCAAATGCGAACAAATGTTAGCAAATGCGAACATCCCAGCCTTAGCTTATTTTTCAAACTCCAGAAATTGGTCGGGGTTCGCAATTGCGAACCCATGTTCGCAAATGCGAACACAGAGACTTGAAAAACACGAATTTCAGTCATTTCTTAACTTTTTACAAAACCAAAACACCCATTTGCGATTCTTCAAGGATTTCTTCTTCATCAAAACGATTGTAAGTCACTTTTTACTTAATTCTTTCAATTCCTAACATCATTAAACATGTTTTTCATAAGAAATCAAAGATTTTCATGGTAAAATTCTTGTTTTTGTTAGAAAATAGGTTTTTCATAAATTGGGAATTGGACCTCGAATTGAGGTCCGATTTTGAAACAAATTATATACATGAACTCGTGGGGGGATGGGTAACCGGATTTTGGTCATAACCCCGAGTTCCGACCATGTGGGCCCGGGGTTGAAATTCACTATTCCGGGCAGAATGTTGTAAAAGTTGTATTTGGTCTTAAGAATTAGTTTGTTGAGTAATATTGATGATATTAAATCAATTGTGTATAGATACGGTTGGATTGGAGCCAAATTGAAAGAAAAGACATTTCCACGGATTGAATTGTTCATAAGCATTCGAGGTAAGTGTTTGTTCTATCATAGCTTGAGCGAATAGGATTATGTGTTATGTGTTATGTGATCGAGTGCGGTGTATGGGCTGTGGTGACGAGCATCCATACACCGGCGTCTAGTATGACCGTGAGTCGTTGGAAAATGATTATTTGAGATATATTACAGATGAATTGTTATTGTTCTCCCTTGTTGGGACTTGTTGTGAAGATAATTATTGATTGCCCTTGATGGGACGGTTTATAAATTGTTGTTTCTTTCTTTGCCCTTAACCGTGATTGTTATTTGGGTGAGGAAGAGTGATAATGCACGAAGGGTGATGCCGTGCCATGTTTATTTATTTATGCACGAAGGTTAATGCCGTGCCATGTTTATTTATTGATTATGCACGAAGGATCATGTCGTGCCCTATTATTGAACCATGTACGAAGGATCATGCCGTACTATGGATGTGAGGATGAGAGTAAAAGCACGAAGGGTGATGCCGTGTACTTTATTTGTTTATTTGGTGAGGATGAGAGTAAAAGCACGAAGGGTGATGCCGTGCAACTGCTTGCTATTTCTTGAAGTGATATTACTTGTGTTTACATTATACTTTGTTTTTCCTTGTGAAATTATTAACTGTGGTTAATTGTTGAATTCTTTAAGATATTCCTTATTGTGTTAATACTCGATTATTTCTTGTTATTTTGTGGTACATATATATATATTGAATTGCACAGGTTTATGTGAGTGTCTGGTCCTAGGCTTGTCACTACTTCGCCGGGATAGGCCAGGCACTTACCAGCACATGGGGTCGGTTGTGCTGATATTACACTTCTGTGCGTTTTTGCACAGGTCCAGGTTACGATCGGGAGCAACAGCAGCAGTAAATCGATTGCGTGGGAGTTGATCATATTTGAGACCGAGGTAGCTTGCAGACGTCCGCAGGCCCGGCGTCTCTCTCTTTATTTATGTTATTAGTTGTAGTCTCTTTGTTCCGAGACAAACAGAATTATGTTATATTTCCTTCAGACTTTTATGGTGTAGTATTCCATAGTAGTTCGTGAGTTGGTGACTCCATGTCTTGGGTAGAGGATTTCAGTATGATTTTCACCTTGTGAATTGTTATTTCCATTTTGATAAAGCATTCCGCATTTATTTATTTAAAATTGTGTTAAAAACAGGATAGTATGAATACGAGTGGCTTGCCTAGCTACCACGAGTAGGCGCCATCACGATCCCGATGTTGGGGGAAAATCCGGGTCGTGACAAGTTGGTATCAAAGCTCTAGGTTACATAGGTCTCACCACTCACGAACAAGCTTAGTAGAGTTTGAGAGGTAGGTACGGAGACGTCCGTACTTGTCCTCCGAGTCTATTGAGTTAGGAAAGAGTCTCTCATTTGTTCTTTCTTGTCGTGCGACTTGTTCCTCAAATACTGATTGAACTTCTATTCTGTCCTTCCGCAGATGGTGAGGACACGCGCTTTTTCGTCCGCTGACCAGCAACCCGAGCCCC
Source organism: Nicotiana noctiflora (assembly GCA_032618575.1). Taxonomy (NCBI): domain Eukaryota; kingdom Viridiplantae; phylum Streptophyta; class Magnoliopsida; order Solanales; family Solanaceae; genus Nicotiana; species Nicotiana noctiflora. Next base: position 146,441 of record JASVEL010000726.1, read on the forward strand.
AGGCAGCTCCCGTAAGGGGCAGGGGCCGAGGTCGTATCAGAGGCCGTGGTAGGGGTAGAGCTCAGCCCCCGGCAGCTACTCCCGAGGTGGAGCCTCATATTGAGATTGACGAGGAGGTTCCAGTCCCAGCAGCTCCAGTGGGCCCAGCTCAGGTCCCAGGAGAGGCTTTATTTACCCCGGATCTTCGGGAGGCTTTGGTCAGAATAGCGGGATTTATGGACAGCATTGCCAGAGCGGGCTTATTATCAGTTGCACCAGCCGCTTCTCAGGCTGGAGGAGGGGCCCAGACTCCTATTGCTCGTACTCCGGAGCCAGTAGCTCCTCAGCCTCAGGCACCAGTAATCCATCCAGCTGCGGCCACTCAGTCAGGTACCACAGCTCATGCCGGTGATGGAGCGGCCATGACTTCTGATTCGTTATGGAGGCTTGATCGGTTCTCCAAGTTGTTTACCACTACTTTCAGTGGAGCCACATCAGAGGATCCTCAGGACTTTTTATTCAGTTGCCATGAGATTCTCAAGACTATGGGGATCGTGGAGACAAACGGAGTTGATTTCGGTACCTTCAGACTTGCAGGATCCGCCAAGACTTGGTGGAGAGATTATTGCCTGACTCGACCAGCAGGGTCCCCAGCTCTATCATGGGACCGGTTTGCGGAACTATTTATGGAGAAGTTTCTCCCTACTACTCAGCGGGATTTACTTCGGAGGCAGTTTGAGCGCCTCCATCAGGGCACTATGACAGTTACACGGTATGAGACGAGATTTATCGACTTGGCTCGTCATGCAGTGGTGATACTTCCCACGGAGCGGGAGAGGGTCCGCAGATTTATAGATGGGCTTAATCAGCCGATTAGACTCCAGATGGCTATGGGCGTGGGGAGTGACATATCATTTCAGGAGGCAGCCAATGCAGTACGCAGAGTTGAGATGGCTCTTGCTAGAGGAGGCGAGTACTCTTCAGATAAGAGGCCTCGTCATTCAGGCAGGTTTGGTGGTTCTTCCTCTGGTAGCAAAGAATCCTTTGATAGAGGCCAGTCCTCCAGGCCTTTTCATTCCGCCCTTCAGGCTTCACAGGGTGGATCAGGTGATCGCGGTTTTCGGGGGCATTATTCAGACCAATCTCCTATTAATGCTCAGCCTCTTCAGAGTGTTCGTGGAGGCCATTCGGGTCGTCAGGGCCAGCAGCCCTATCAGTCTAAGAGTTGCTACGGTTGTGGTGACCCAGGTCATTTTATCAGAAATTGCCCTCTAGCAGCGGGCAACTCTCAGCAGCGAGGTCCTCGTCCTATGATTCAGGCCCCAGCTGACCTCAGCCTGCCCAGCCAGCCGGAGGCGGGGGTAGAGATTATAGAGGTGGAGGTCGAGACCGTAGAGGTGGAGACCGTCCGGCGAGAGGTAGAGGTCAGCCAGTTGATGGTCGTCCTAGAGACGCAGCTCAGAGGGGAGGTGCAGATCCCCGATTCTATGCTTTACCAGCCAGGCCAGAGGCAGAGGCATCAGATGCCGTGATTACGGGTACTATTCTTGTGTGTGGCAGAGGTGCTTCAGTATTATTTGACCCTGGATCTACATATTCCTATGTGTCTTCCTACTTCGCACCGTATTTGGCCGTGCCCAGCTATGCTCTGGATATTCCAGTTTATGTGGCTACACCAATGGGTGACTCCATTGTAGTCGATCGGGTGCATCGTTCGTGCGTAGTTATATTTGGGGGTCTTGAGACCCGTGTTGATCTGTTGCTTTTGGACATGGTAGATTTTGATGTCATATTGGGGATGGACTGGTTGTCCCCATACCATGCTATTCTTGATTGTCATGCTAAGACGGTGACCTTAGCCTTGCCGGAATCACCCCGACTAGAGTGGAAAGGTACCTCAAGCCACTCCGTTCGCACTGTTATTTCCTATGTTAAGGCTCGACGTATGGTCGAGAAGGGGTGTCTAGCTTATCTGGCTTATGTTCGTGATTCCAGCGCAGAGGTTCCTTCCATTGAGTCAGTCCCTATTGCACGGGAGTTTCCTGAGGTTTTTCCTTCAGACCTGCCGGGCATGCCACCCGACAGGGATATTGATTTCTGTATTGATCCGGCACCGGGCACTCAGCCCATCTCTATTCCACCCTATCGTATGGCCCCGCCGGAACTAAAAGAGTTGAAAGATCGGTTGCAGGACCTTCTTGAGAAGGGCTTTATCAGGCCCAGTGTTTCCCCCTGGGGAGCACCTGTATTATTTGTAAAGAAGAAGGATGGCTCGATGCGGATGTGTATTGATTACTGGCAGTTAAACAAGGTGACTATCAAAAATAAATATCCACTGCCGAGGATTGATGATTTGTTTGACCAGACTCCAGGGAGCGAGGGTATTCTCTAAGATAGACTTGAGGTCAGGCTACCATCAGCTGAAGATCAGGGCGGCTGACATTGCTAAGACAACCTTTCGCTCTAGATATGGGCATTACGAGTTCTTGGTCATGTCCTTCGGGTTGACCAATGCCCCAGCAGCATTCATGGAGTTGATGAATCGGGTATTCGGGCCTTACTTAGATCTGTTCGTGATAGTCTTCATAGATGACATCCTGGTGTACTCCGCAGCCGGGAAGAGCACGAGCAGCACCTCAGAGTGGTTCTTCAGACTCTGAAAGATAACCGACTATATGCCAAATTTTCTAAATGTGAGTTTTGGTCGAGTTCGGTAGCATTTCCGGGTCACATTGTATCGATGGAAGGTATTCGAGTAGACCCAAAGAAGATTGAGGCGGTCCGGAATTGGCCTCGACCAGCTTCGTGATCGAGATCCGGAGTTTCTTGGGATTAGCTGGTTACTACCGTCGTTTTGTAGAGGGGTTTTCTTCTATTGCGGCCCGATGACCCAGGTTGACCCGGAAGGGTGTCCAGTTTCGGTGGTCAGAGGAGTGTGAGGCGAGCTTTCAGAAGCTCAAGACAGCCTTGACCACCGCACCGGTGTTGGTACTACCTACGGGTGCAGGGCCTTATACAGTTTATTGTGACGCATCTCGTACAGGGCTTGGAGCGGTATTGATGCAGCATGGTAATGTTATTTCTTATGCTTCGAGACAGCTAAAAATACATGAGAATAATTATCCAGTTCATGATCTTCAGTTGGCAGCAATGGTTCATGCCTTAAAGATCCGGAGGCATTATCTATATGGTGTGACATGTGAGGTGTACATTGATCACAAAAGCCTACAGTACTTGTTCCAGCAGAAGGAATTGAATCTACGACAGCGGAGATGGTTAGAGTTGCTAAAAGACTATGATGTTACTATATTATATCACCCAGATAAGGCCAATGTGGTGGCCGATGCATTGAGTAGAAAGTATGCCAGCATGGGTAGTCTTGCATACATTCCGGTCAGTCGGAGACCATTAGCTCTAGATGTCCAGGCCTTAGCCAACCGGTTCGTGAGATTAGACATTTCTGAGCCTAGCAGAGTGTTAGCCTGCACGGTCGCTCGTTCTTCTTTATTAGAGCGTATCCGTGAGAAGCAATTTGATGATCCTCATTTGCGTGATTTGAGAGATACAGTACAGTGGGGAGGTGCCACACAGGTAAACCTAGATGATAATGGAGTATTGAAATTGCAGGGTCGAGTTTGTGTACCCAATGTCGAAGGGATTCGAGAGTTGATCTTAGCGCAGAGGCCCACAGTTCGCGGTATTCTATTCACCCAGGCGCCGCGAAGATGTACCGGGACTTACGGCAACACTATTGGTGGCGCAGAATGAAGAAAGATATCGTTGCGTATGTCGCTCGGTGTCTAAATTGTCAGCAGGTGAAATATGAGCACCAGAGACCTGGTGGTGTGTTCCGGAGGATTGAAATTCCCGAGTGGAAATGGGAGCGGATCACTATGGACTTCGTTACTGGACTTCCTTTGACTCGGAGAAAATTTGATGCTATTTGAGTCATTGTTGATAGGCTGACCAAATCAGCACACTTTATCCCAGTATCCGTCTCCTACTCGTCGGAGAGGTTAGCGGAGGTTTACATTAGGGAGATTGTTCGTCTCCATGGGGTGCCGATATCTATTATCTCTCGATCGGGGTACGCAGTTTACCTCGCGGTTACGGAGAGCGGTCCAGCAGGAGTTAGGCACCCGGGTTCGGTTGAGTAGAGCATTTCATCCTCGGACGGATGGCCGGTCGGAGAGGACTATTCGGATTCTCGAGGACATGCTTCGAGCCTCGTGTTATTGATTTCGGAGGCTCGTGGGACCAGTTTCTACCATTAGCGAAGTTCGCCTACAATAACCAGTTACCAATCTAGCATCCGGATGGCTCCGTATGAGGCGTTGTATGGTAGGCGATGTCGATCACCGGTCGGATGGTTTGAACCGGGAGAGGCTCGGTTGTTGGGTACAGACTTAGTTCAGGAGGCCTTGGATAAGGTCAAGACTATTCCAGGAGAGATTGCGTTCAGATTAGTCCAGGGAGAAGACTTATGCGGATCGTAAGGTTCGAGATGTAGATTTCATGGTTGGTGAACGAGTATTGCTCCGAGTGTCGCCTATGAAGGGCGTGATGAGGTTCGGAAAGAAGGGCAAGCTCGGCCCTAGGTATATTGGTCCATTTGAGATTTTAGACAAAGTGGGAGGGGTGGCTTACAGATTAGCTTTGCCGCCTAGCTTATCAGCCGTGCATCCAGTTTTTCACGTATCTATGCTTCGGAGATACCACAGCGATCCCACACATGCGTTAGACTTCGGTACTATCCAATTGGACAATGATCTATCTTACGAGGAGGAGCCGGTGGCTATTCTAGACCAGTAGGTTCGACAGTTAAGGTCGAAGAGTTATACTTTTGTGCGTGTTCAGTGGAGAGGTCAGCCTCCTGAGGCATCGACCCGGGAGTCCGAGTCCGATATGCGGAGCCGCTACCCTCATTTGTTTCCTGACTCAGCTACTTCTTTCTTTTGTCCGTTCGAGGACGAACGGTTGTTTTAGAGGTGGAGATTATGACGACCCAAAGGGTCATCACTTATTTTATTAATCATTTCGAGCTTCTGAGGCCTTGAAAACCTCATTCTATGTTGCCTCGATTTACGTGCATGATCCGAGCATGTAGCCGGAAAGATTTCGTGATAGAAAATATGAATTCTATGAGAAATTTGGATAAAAATGATATTAATATTGATATGGTTGACTTTGGTCAACATTTTTGGTAAACGGATCCGGACCCGAGATTGGATGGTCCCGAGAGGTCCGTAGGAAAATATGGGACTTGGACATGCGTCCGGAGTCGAATTCTGAGGCCTAGAGCCCAAGTTATGAATTTTTATGTGAAATTGTTTTTGATGTAATTATTAAAGGAAATAAATTAATTGACTTTGGTATCGGGCTCGTATTTTGGTTCCGACGCCCGGTACAAGTCTTAAATATTTTATATGTGATTTCTGTAAAGTTTGGTGACATTTGGATGTCGTTTGAAATGTTTTGGACCTTGAGTTCCAAGTTAAGAAGTTTTGAAAATCAAAAGTATGAAAATCATGAGTTTGAGGCTTGATTTGATTAAAACGAAGTGATATTGGCGATGTGATCGCACGAACAAGTTCATAATGTGTTTTTGAGGTTATGTACATGTTTGGTTTGGAGCCGGGGGGGCTCGGGGAAAGATTTGATAGGCCGTTGGATGAAATTCTGAATTTTTGAACTGCTGGTTTTTCACCCAACTGTTGGCTTCGCAATGCGAAGCATTTCTCGCAATTGCGAAGGGGACTGATCAAGGCAGGGCTCGCAAATGCGAACCCTGATCGCAAATGCGAAACCCCTCATGCCCAGCCTTGTTCGCAAATGCGAACAATTGTTCGCAAATGCGAACGTCCCCAGGGCCTACCTATGTTCGCAAATGCGAACAACAGTTCGCAAATGCGAACATTCCCTATACTGCCTGTGTTCGCAAATGCGAACCATTGTTCGCAAATGCGAACACTGCCCTATACTTCCTGTGTTCGCAAATGCGAACATTAGTTCGCAAATGCGAACACTCCCTTTTTCTGCCAGTGTTCGCAAATGCGAACAAATGTTCGCAAATACGAACTTCCCAACCTTAGCCTATTTTTCAAACTTCAGAAATTGGTCGGGGTTCGCAATTGCGAACCCATGTTCGCAAATGCGAACACAGAGACCCGAAAAACACGAATTTCAGTCATTTCTTCACTTTTTACAAAACCAAAACACCCATTTGCGATTCTTCAAGGATTTCTTCTTCATCAAAACGATTGTAAGTCACTTTTTACTTAATTCTTTCAATTCCTAACATCATTAAACATGTTTTTCATAAGAAATCAAAGATTTTCATGGTAAAATTCTTGTTTTTGTTAGAAAATAGGTTTTTCATAAATTGGGGAATTGGACCTCGAATTGAGGTCCGATTTTGAAACAAATTATATACATGAACTCGTGGGGGATGGGTAACCGGATTTTGGTCCTAACCCCGAGTTCCGACCATGTGGGCCCGGGGTTGAAATTCACTATTCCGGGCAGAATGTTGTAATAGTTGTATTTGGTCTTAAGAATTAGTTTGTTGAGTAATATTGATGATATTAAATCAATTGTGTATAGATACTGTTGGATTGGAGCCAAATTGAAAGAAAAGACATTTCCACGGATTGAATTGTTCATAAGCATTCGAGGTAAGTGTTTGTTCTATCCTAGCTTGAGGGAATAGGATTATGTGTTATGTGTTATGTGATCGAGTGCGGTGTATGGGTCGTGGTGACGAGCATCCATACACTGGCGTCTAGTATGACCGTGAGTCGTTGAAAAATGATTATTTTGAGATATATTACAGATGAAATATTATTGTTTTCCCTTGTTGGGACTTGTTGTGAAGATAATTATTGATTGCCCTTGATGGGACGGTTTATAAATTGTTGTTTCTTTCTTTGCCCTTAACCGTGATTGTTATTTGGGTGAGGAAGAGTGATAATGCACGAAGGGTGATGCCGTGCCATGTTTATTTATTTATGCACGAAGGTTAATGCCGTGCCATGTTTATTTATTGATTATGCACGAAGGATCATGGCGTGCCCTGTTATTGAACCATGTACGAAGGATCATGCCGTACTATGGATGTGAGGATGAGAGTAAACGCACGAAGGGTGATGCCGTGTACTTTATTTGTTTATTTGGTGAGGATGAGAGTAAAAGCACGAAGGGTGATGCCGTGCAACTGCTTGCTATTTCTTGAAGTGATATTACTTGTGTTTACATTATACTTTGTTTTTCCTTGTGAAATTATTAATCTGTGGTTAATTGTTGAATTCTTTAAGATATTCCTTATTGTGTTAATACTCGATTATTTCTTGTTATTTTGTGGTACATATATATATATATATTGAATTGCACAGGTTTATGTGAGTGTCTGGTCCTAGGCTTGTCACTACTTCGCCGGGATAGGCCAGGCACTTACCAGCACATGGGGTCGGTTGTGCTGATACTACACTTCTGTGCGTTTTTGCACAGGTCCAGGTTACGATCAGGAGCAACAACAGCAGTAAATCGATTGCGTGGGAGTTGATCATATTCGAGACCGAGGTAGCTTGCAGACGTCCGCAGGCCCGACGTCTCTCTCTTTATTTATGTTATTATCTGTAGTCTCTTTGTTCCGAGACAAACGGAATTATGTTATATTTCCTTCAGACTTTTATGTGTAGTATTCCATAGTAGTTCGTGAGTTGGTGACTCCACGTCTTGGGTAGAGGATTTCAGTATGATTTTCACCTTGTGAATTGTTATTTCCATTTTGATAAAGCATTCCGCATTTATTTATTTAAAATTGTGTTAAAAATAGGATAGTATGAATACAGTGGCTTGCCTAGCTACCACGAGTAGGCGCCATCACGATCCCGATGTTGGGGGAAAATCTGGGTCGTGACACAGGCAGTAAGAACTCTCCGGTATAGCACTAAAATAAGGACTGGAAGACTCCGGAGGACCTGAATACCCATTGGATGAACCCTGAATAGCTGGCGGACAGTGAGAACTCCCTTGCATGGTGCTGAAATAGGGGCGCGCTAGAGCACCCCGAGCAGGAGGTAGTGCTGGAGCTGGGGACCTACTAGGCTGATACCTCCCAAAGTGACCTCTGCCCCTATGTGGGGCACCTCTGAACTCTCCTGAGAACCTGGCCCTCTTATTCTGCTACATCTTCTCTCTACCCCACGAATGATAACCCTCAATCATGCGGGCAATCTCAAGTACTAGCTGATATCCTGCGCCCATCTCTACCTCACGAGCCATTCCTGACCGGATAGTGGGATTTAACCCTGCAACAAACCTACGTATTCTCTTTGCCTCTATGGGAAGTATCATGAGTGCATGGCGAGACAACTCAGAGAACCTTGCCTTATAGTCGGTCACTGACATATGACCCTGCTCCAGATACTCAAAATGATGACGTAGCTCTTTCTTCTTAGAGTATGGAATGTATCGATCAAGAAACAACTGAGTGAACTAACTCCAAGTGAGGGGAGGAGAGCCTGCTGGCCTGCTAAGCAAATAAGACTGCCACCATCTACGGGCCTTGCCCTCTAGCTGAAAAGTAGTGAAGTCAACTCCATGTGACTCCAATATCCTCATATTGTGCAGTCTATGCCTGCACCTGTCAATGAAATCCTGGGTATCCTCATGACGCTCGCCCCCGAAGACTGCAGGGTACAACCTAGTCTATATATTTAATAACTTCTACGGATCACCGTCCACAGCTGGCCTGGGCTGGGGTGCCACTACAACAACTAGCTGGACCCCCTTTGTGGGTAGTGCACCTGGAGTATGATAAACTATGGTTGCATGTCTTGGAGCCTATGCGGTAGGGATCTGTGCTCCCCCTCCTATCTATGAGGCAGCTGGATCTACTGGAAATAAACTAGCCTGAGTCATAGTGTCCATAAACCGAAGCATACGGCCCATGACATCTTGAAATCCTAGTGCAGTCATGAAATCCACCAGGGTAGATGCAGCTTCGGGCACCTTCCCTACTCCTCAATGATGGGATCACCCGCAGGGTCTGCTGGTGGCTCAACTAGAATGGCTCTGGGATACCCTCATCCCCTATTACAGGCCGGTGCCCTCTCCTGGCCTCTTCCGTGACCTCTATCAACGGGGGGAGCAACTCCTCCCAGGTCCAAAACATCGGCAGTATGGGCCATCACCATCTATGAGAGAATAGAAGAGGAAACTTAGTGCACTGACCACTGCACAATAAGGGATGAATAAAGAATAGTCTTTCTTAACACCCTATAGCCCCTCGAAGATAAATACAGACGTATCTGTACCGACCTACAAGACTCTATTAGGTGTTCCCGTAACTCGTAAGACTTACGTGAACCTAGTGCTCTAACTCCATGGGTATCACGACCCATTTTCCAAAATAGATCATGATAGCGCCTAACACCATGGTCAGGCCAGTCGAATGTGGAAGTATGTTTAAGTTCTCATTTTAATTTAGACAAAGACAGAGATACTGGAATTTTCAAAGTCAAGATGAAGCTAGTAAAGATCATAAAGTGCTAAAATAATTATAGAAATCCCAAAATTAAATATCTACTACAGTGCGTGCCAGGACCTGGTGTCACAGCTACGGGCGATCAACAGAATATACACAAAATATAAAACATTGTCCTACTGTCTGAATCAGAATAGACAGAAATCAATAATATAAGAGAGGGCTCCTTCGGCTGCAGATCGGCATGAGAAAGAAGGAAGGTCACCGTAGACGTTCTTGAGCGTTCTCACTGTTACACACCAGCATAATGTCCAGATCCATCTGTCTTAAATCCTGTACATTTAAGTATAGAAGCGTAGCATGAGTACATAAACAACATGTACTCAGTAAGTATCCCGTCTAATCTCGAAGAAGTAGAGATAAGAGGTCGACTTGATACTTACTAAGGTCCAAAGTAATATAATATAATTTAATATAATAGAGTGAGATATACAATATGAAGGAATACCAATAACACAAGTCCAACAGAAGAATTATATTCATGCTCTTGCCTTAATTAAGTTACTAGTTTAACCTTTATTATCAAATGGGTAATCATGTCATAACTAAATGTAAGCATATAAATCATGCACAAACATACCGAGGTCGATGGCCCGCTCCTAAAGGAAGTAAATTGTGCACTGCCAAGGGTCTAGCGGCACGAATCATAGATGCATCTATTATCACCGAGGCGATCAGCCCGATCCATAATCATCAAGAAAATATCAAGAAGAGCACATAAGGCTCAATTACATATAGGGGCACTCCTACCAAGGGCTCAACAATTTATACGTTCACTTTTATTTCCTCAAGTCTCTAGCAATCCTTAACGATCATATTGGCAATTTAAAGTAAGAAATATTCCACAATTAGACATGACGTGGGTCCTAAAATATACGAACAATTATCATATAGTAGCTACGCACGGACTCTCATCACCTCATACGTACGTAGCCCCCGCATTTAGCAACAATTACTCATCCAAGATCCTATGGGGATAATTCTCTCTTATAAGGTTAGAAAGGAGACTCACCTTGCTCCTAAAGCGCTCCCAATATCCAAGAACGAGCCCGAGTCCTTAATTCAAAGCCAGAAAATCCCAAACTTAGCCAACGAAGCAAGAACTAGTAAATAAAGTCTTACAAGGTTGAATTCTAGCTATTTAAGCAATTTCTTGCCCATTAACACAAGTTTTCTAAATTTCGACCCCGGGCCCACGTGCCCAGATTCCGAGATTTTTTTAAGAAAGTTGTTCTCTATCACCAAAGGATCAGAAATATATGATTTCTAGTTCATGATATGGAAAATTATATGGTAAAACCTTAGTTTTCATTAAACCCTAGGTCTATCTCAAATCCCTTAATTTTACCCAATTTTTAGTGTTAAATCAACCTAGCGTTTATATATTTGAACTAAAAATGAGTGGGGATTACTTACCTCGAAATGTTATGTTGAAACCTCCCATTTGGAATCACCAGAATCACTTAAGTATTGAAAGAGATGTGGAAAAAATGAGCTTAAGCTCGTATTAAATGAGCTTCTATCCCTAGTGATTTCCGCTTCTGCGGAGGTAACCCCGCTTCTGCGGGTTCCGCTTCTGCGGAAAATGGCCGCTTATGCGGCTTCTGAGAAATTGGGGCTCGATCGCTTATGCAGTCTGGGAGCCGCATAGGCAGAATTGCTTTGTCCCAGGGCCGCTTCTGCGAAATAGGGGGGTGCTGAGGCGGACCGCTTCTGCGATCTAAGGGTCGTAGGAGCAAGACCACTTCTGCGGTCCCTGGGCCTCTTCTACAAATTCCCAGGACATGCTCCTTTCCGCTTTCACAATGAGGCGACAGCTTCTGCGTTGTCGCTTCTGCGATCTAAGAGTCGCAGAAGCGGTTAGGACAGAAGCAGCAAATGGAGTTTTTCCTAAGTTTTCAACTTCACTCGAACCTCAACCATTTGATGCTCGGGGCTCTCGAGCCCCACCCAAACGTACCGAAAAGTCTAAAATCATGAGGCAGGCCTACTCGAACCCTCGAATCACTCAAAACAATGCTAAATCAAGGAATCAACCCCAAAAACCAAAGTAATTAATTGAGCTTCAAGTTCTAAATTCTCCTTGTATGTTCAAAACGCCCTTAAACTACCCAGACGGACACCAAATTTTACGGGTATATCCTAATTGATTTTTTGAACTTGAACCAAGTTTCGGAATCGAAATTCGAACCCAATACCTATGAAAACAATAATTTCTTAATTTATTTAGATCTTTGAAACTCAAACTTAACAATTTTACATAAAAATTTATTACTCGGGCTAGGGACCTCAGAATTCAATTTCGGGCATACGCCAGATACCATATTTTCCCGTGGACCCTCAAAAATTGTCAAATCACGATTCCGGGTCCATTTCCCCAAAATATTGACCGAAGTCAAACTTTGCCTTTTTAAAGAAATTTAAAGAAGCAACTAGGCTTATTCTTGATCAAAAATCCTCTAACTTCCGAATCACCCATCCCGCAAGTTATAAATTAGCTAAAGCAAGTACAAAAAGTATTATTTAAGGGAACGGGTTTCAAAAATGCAAAACGACCAGTTGGGTCGTTATAATGGGGGATATTAGCCTTAGAGGCGAACAATGCACAGCAAAAGAATGCTATAGCATCGCCTAAGATTGTACATACACTCAACTGCTGAAGGGAATGGAATTAGAATCATAGAAATTACCAAAGTCAGGGTCCGAACCCAATGAACAAAAAGATGTTATCAAAGACACCGACATCATGGAAGCTACAGGGTGAACGGTATAAGACCTCGACCCCGTCCAACTACACAGTAGCGACAATAGCAAAATCTCTTACATAGGCCAAAACTCTCTGAGCCAGGAAAATTTCCTAAGTTTTTAATTAACGACACCGATTTATTTGCGTTTTCTCACGTAGATATTCATGGTATCCCGAAAGACATTGCCACACATAAGTTGAACATCGATCCCATCTACCCTCTAATATGACAAGTAAGAAGAAAATTCAACTTCGCAATCAATGAAGTTGTCGACGGCGAGGTGGACAAACTACTCGCTAACGACTCTATCCGAGAATCGAAATACCCCCAATGGGTCGCCAGCATAGTCATGGTAAAAAAGAAAAACTTTAAGTGGCGGATGTGTGTGGATTTCACCGACCTAAACAAAGCCTTCCTGAAAGACTCATTTTCGTTGCCTCACATCGATCAACGCATCGACACAATGACAAGGCACAAGTTATTAAGCTTTTTAGACACCTACTCAGGCTACAACCAAATCCTTATGGAGGAGGAAGACCAGGAAAAGACTACTTTCATCACCTATCAGGAAACGTACTTTTATAGAGTCATGCCATTCGGGCTAAAGAACGCAGGGGTGACTTATCAAACGCTGGTCAAGATATTCAAGGACCAACTTAGCAAAACAATGTAAGTGTACATATATGATATGTTGGTCAAATCAAAAAGGAAGGAAGAACACATCGACCATCTAAAGGAAGCCTTCAATATACTGAGGCAATACAATATGAAGCTAAACCCCGAGAAGTGTGCATTCAACATAACTTTGGGCAAGTTTCTCGGTTTTTTACTATCACAAAGAGGCATCGAGGTCAACCCCGACCAGATCAAAGCCATCGAGGGAATACCTAAATAATTGACTATAAGATATAGGTACAAAAACTAACAGGCCGTACAGTTGTCTTGTCGAGGTTCATCTCATGATCCTCTGACATATGCCACAAATTCTTCAATATGCTCAAAACGGACAATGGGCTCCAGTGGAATTTGGAATTCATCTAGACCTTAAGAGAACTAAAAGCATACTTGCCCTCACCTCCTCTACTCGCCAAAGAGAAACCCGGTAAATGCCTCCTGATATACTTGGCCGCATCAGAGATTGCAGTAAGCTTAGTAATGGTCTGTAAAAATAAAGGTACGTAATCTCCAATTTATTACATTAGCAAAACCTTGGTCAGCGCCGAAACGAGGTACCCCTACCTCGAAATTTGGCCTAGGCATTGGTTATAGCTTTACGAAAGCTTAGAACCTATTTTGAATGCTACCTCATATAAGTGGTGACGACCTTCCCCCCTACAGAGCATCCTACACAAACACGAGCTATTGGGGAGATTGGCCAAGTGGGCCATAGAATTGATCGAGCATGATATAACATATCAGTTGTGAACAACGATAAAATCGTAGGTACTCGCTGGCTTAATCAACAATTTTAGTGAAAAAATAATGCCTGAGGTCGAGCAGGAAACTTATCATACCTCCCCCAAGTTACCCTACCTATGGGTCTAATACATCGATGGCGCATCCAACGCATCAGGATCAGGACTGGGACTCGTACTCGAGGTCCTAACTGGCAAGTCATTCACCAATCCATACGGTGCCCAGATATGACTAACAATAAGATCGAGTACAAGGCCATAATTGCAGACTAAGGCTAGCTCTCAAATATGGAGCACGATGAGTCATCCTCACATACAACTCACAATGTGTGGTCAACCAAGTCATATGGACTTTCCAAACCAAAGAATAGAGGCTACAAAAGTACCTGGCAGAAATTAATAAACTGCTACCAGGGTTTGACGAATGTCGACTTGACCAGATACCTCAAGCACAAAACATCGAGGCAGATGGCCTCGCCGAGTTAGCTGCGGCCACCAAAAGAATTACAAAAGAAAATGTGGTCACCCTCCCCCACTCATCAATAGACAACTTGAGGTACACTCTGTAAACTTGACTTGGCACTAATGCAACTATATTATAACAAATTTGCATAAGGGAGTACTCCCATCGGATAAAAAGGAAGCCAAAAAGCTTCGAATGCAGGCGCTCAGGTACAACATCATAAATCAAGACCTATACAAAAGAACGTTTGGAGGCCCCTTGCCGTAATGCCTAGGGTCGAACCAAACAAGATGCGTCCTCGAGAAAGTGCACGAAAGCCACTGCAGTGCCCATACTGGCAACCGAGCCCTTGTCAAATGCCTTATTTGAGTGGGTTATTATTGGACCACAATGAAGAAAGAAGTGCTGATTACATTAAAAAGTGCGAACAATGCCAAAAATGCGCTCATATGATATACCAAGCACGAAAGCACCTCTATTCGGTTACATCGCCATGGTTATTCATCAAGTGGGGAATGGACATTTTCGGACCCCTTCCAGTAGAGCGAGGTAACATATGATTTTTTTTTGTTTTAGTTACCTATTTTTCCAAGTAGGTAAAAGCAGGTGTATTCGCCTAAATACGCGAATAGGAGGTGATCACATTCATATGGAGAAACATCATATGCCGTTTCGACATACCCAAACATCATTACCTATTTTTCCACTCGGAGATAGCAAGTTTTTTTTGGTTGCTAAAGATAACTAATATATTAAAACATGTGTACAGGGTTTTGTTGCTCGTGCATCATATTACATATGCTAACGTTAGCTATACTCTCTGTACAGTCATAACTACGTGAGGTATCGCCTCTAGGATTTTCACACTAACGATCCTCTAAACTAGTAGAGACTGCATTTTTGCTACTTAAGCTCTCAAAATAATATTCACTAGTCTCATTAGGTACATGATTATTAAAAAACATATATTGCTAGCTTGATCATCCAGTTTTTGTATTGTTGTGGTAGGAACCATGCACTGAGATGTGAATGCCCGCTGGTCTGCTAATAGTTGGGTTGAGATGAAAAAGGTGGTTGAACAAAAATGTGCAACACAGCAACAAGTGGCATTTCTACTTCCTAGCTTTGCAAGATGGTCTGCTACCCCATTCTGCTCCATGTACGCATGCGTGACTCCTGGATCATGGAGTATCCTCAAGAGGTATTTGCAATCCAAAATTAAGTTAGAATACCTTGAGGTTTCACTATCCAGTAGTGTAATTACCTCTATTGCCTCTATATTCCACTTTCAGTGGTAGCAGTTGCAGTTGTATTGCTAAACTTAAGCCTTTGATAAATGATTCAAATTCAACAGATAGACAGTGTACATGAGGAACTACGCCAGCAAATTCCACCATCCACTCACCCATGTGATTTCTAATAACCCCTCCAATTCCATCTGTGTTCATTGCTGAAAAAGTTACCCTATCCGTATTGAGTTTCTCATAATTTATTCTTGGTGGAATCTCTCTTAGATGTAATGGCACTCTATTAGTCGGGATGTATTTTCAGCCTACCATATGCATGTTCTATAGCCATATTTATAATATTGTAGGTATTTGGCTTTTGTTCTTTATGCTCAAATATGTTTTTATTACGAGTTTTCCAAATATACCAAAGACTTGTAGCTAGGAAAATCTTTGAGTTTACTTTATGAGGAAACATAATTCCTTTATAGTTTATGAGCTTATTCAACCAATTAATAGGGGTATCATTCGGTGGAATTTTTGTAGGGAGGTGTCGTAATCCTATGGTATTATAGTATTATTTTGCATATGAGAAATGATGAAGAATATGATTTATTATTTGTTTCTTAGCAACACAAAAAGAACAGTAAGAACTTATAGGAATTCCTATGTAGTTTAGGTAATGAAGTGTAGGTAACCTAGATGAAGAACCAACCATAAAAAAATTCTAATCTTTGGTTGAACATGTAGTTTTCATACCCATTGAAAATTATTGCAAATATTTGCCATTATCAATTAGTTCTTTGTACATTATTTGTACAGTGGACTTGCCACTAGTTGTTAGGTCACGTAGGAGTTGATAATGTTGTTGTGCGTAGATGGAGATGTATTATTTGCTTATTATTGTTTCTATATCAGTAGGAATTTTAAAATCAAAATTCTTCCAGCCCCATATATTATTTTTGAGAACAATAGAGACAGTATGGGTATTATGTGACTTAGGTAGTGGACCTGTAAACATGGATCTTAGAGTTGTACCCGTTTTAAGCCATGGATCAGACCATAGATTAATATGTGTCCCTGTTCCTAGTCTCCATAGATACCTCGTTGACAGTGATGCCAACATTTTGTAATATTATGCCATATTGAACAAGTAGTATAGGCAGGTTTTTTATGAAGGTATTCACCAGGCTAGGCTAGCTAGCAAGGCATAATTTTTAGTTCGCAAGTTTTGGATACCCAAACTGCGTTGTATTGTTGGTGTCGTAATTTTCTCCCAATTAAGAAGATGCAATTTCTTTCTTGTGTCAAAGGTACCCACAAATTTTTTTTTTTTTTTGATAATGATTCAATTTATTAATTATATTATTTGGGATAAGAACATACTACATGATATGATTAGGAAAAGAATTGAGGGTTGAATTTATAAGAGTGATTCTTCCTGCCATAGTTAAAAACTTAGTTTTCCAACCCGCTAACCTATTTTTGATTGTCAAGCAGAAATTGGAATTTTCGATTTTGAGGTCGTCCATTAAAAGTTGGAAAGCCAAAATATTTCCCAAATGACTGACCCTCTTTCATTGCAAAAGATTGTAACTCAAAACTTTTATTAGAAGGGAGCAGTTATACATATATATATATATATATATATATATCAAAATTTATTTTTTGACCTGAAATGTGATTGAAGTAGTTAAGAACATCAATAATCGCATGACAGCTTTGTGAATTGACCTTAGAGAGCAATATGATACCATTAGCAAAGAAAAGTTGGGAAAGATCCGGACCATTTCTAGAAATTGGAATTGGTAGCTAATGTAGGTAATCTACTGACTGATTAATTATGCGAGAGAGCATTTTCATACACATTATGAATATGTTCCCTTGTCAAATTCCTTGTGAATGATTAAAATACAATGTACGTATTCCATTAATAAGTATTGATGTAGTTGTAGTAGTAATGCAAGACATTATTAACTCTGTAAGGGAGGTTGGATATTAAAATATGAAAGAGTTTTCTTTATGAAGGACCACTCTTACCGATCAAAAGCCTTTTCAAGGTCTAATTTAAGAAGCTTATAGATTGTTTTTCCTTTTAGTTTACGAAGATGGCTAATAATTTCCTAAAACTAGTATAGCATCGTCAAAAGCTCTCTTTCCTTGTTGAAAACTAGATTGGGTGGGTTCTATACTCTTAGAAAGAAGAGGCTTAAGCATGTTAATAATTATTTTAGTAATTAATTTATAAGTAGTATTGCACATACTTATAGGCCTATATTATTGAATTGTGTGCATGGTTGACCTTTGGGATAAGGCATATAAAAGTACGATTGAGCTTAGGGGGAACGCCTTCATCAGTGAATATTTATTTGCAAAAGTGGATAACTTTAGGACGCATTTTATTTCCAATATTTAAGGTAGAAGAACGGATGTAGACCATCCGGACCGGTGCCTTATAAGGCTTGAATCCTCTCAAGGCTTGAGTAATTTCAACATCAGTAGGAATTACCTGTAGGATTTGATAATCAGTATGCTCCATTATATTAGTCGGAGCAACCTGAACATTAGATGTAGAAAGTTTATGATCTGCGGCAAAATAAATGTTGGTAGTAATCAAATTTGCTTATGAATATCATAAGTGTTAAAAGTCCAATTTCCCACTATATCTTGTAAAGTGGTAATCCTATTTTTTTTCTTCTCTGTAATAGAGTCATGTGGAAAAACTTAATATTTGTATCACCGTAATTTAGCCAAGATATCCGAGATTTGAATTTCAAAAAATCTTCTTCTAAACGCATAATGTTACTATTATCAAGAGTTAATGGTTGCTCTAGATTTTGAAGGAAATTACTTGTAGAATAGTGAACCGAAGATTGAGTGTCCATGAGTCTAGCTAGTAACTTACGTTTACGCGTGAATATGTTTCAAGAAGTATTCTTATTCCAGTGTAAAGCAGCCTCTTGGAACTATTTTGAAGTGCTAAGGAGGTCTGCATTGTTATCCCAAATATCATGTACTAGCTGGTGGAATTGAGGGTGTGTTGTCCACATCATTTCAAATCGGTAGATTTTCTTATAATAGGGTCGTCTAGATTCTAGTGTTAATATAGCGGACAGTGGTCTGAGTAAGTGCATGATAAATGTTGAATCGTTGCCTTGGGATATATATTAAACCACTCATAATTCGCTAAAATACGGTTTAGGAGTTCTAAAATTATGTAACCATGACGACGTTTATTAGTCCACGTGTACCTGCTCCCCCTAAACCTTAAATCTATCAAATTACAAGCATTTATAAAATTGTTGAAATTATCCACTCTACCATTACTTATTGGCATGCCCCCAAACTTTTTCCGTGCACTAAATATTTCACCAAAGTTTCCTCCTATTAGCCAAGGACCAATTACATAATTTTTCTTAAAATATCGTAAGCTATCCCATAGAGTATTTTTATTAGCAAAGAATTAGTAGCATAATTCGCAAATATTAACCATTTAGGAGTGGAAGAGCATACCTGAACAAGATAATGGATTTCATGTTCTGACATTCTTAGTTCTTCCACATTAATAAGTGTGTCATACCATAAAATTATCAATCCACCTATGAGTCCATTCGCAGGCACCTCGACATGTGGGTAAACTGGAAATCGTCACGAAGAACTGTGTAATCTTGCATGTGTGTCTCCAAAAGTATAGCCAAAGCTAGCCTAAGATTGTCCATAAAAATTAAACTTAGCATTGTGAGAGCCCATGCAATTCCAAATGATAAAATTCATGCAGTTAGGGGAAAAGGTAACCATTTCAGTTGGAAGGTAGCAAGTTGTTTATATAGGAGTAAAATCTATTGTTGTCCGTCTCGAGGGGTGTTCATTAAAAACCGAAAAATCGAACAAAACCGACCAAAAACACCGATACTTTTTAGGTTTGGTTTGGTGTTAATTTTAAAATTTAAAAACCGATCAAAATTGGTTTGGTTTTGATTTTAATAAAAAATAACCGAAAAAATTCGAACCAAATCGACTATATATATATATATATATATATATATATATATATATATATATATATGCTTTACATTCTAGTTTGATTGGAAGTTTCTTATGCTAAGTACAAGAATTTATTTCATGTTAAAAATAATCGAATTTTAATTGAGTACTTAAATTATTCATAACTATTTGATTCAATTATCGTCAATATATCTTGGTAAATGATTGATTTCTCAAAAAGCAATTGATCTGATAGTATTACATTGAAAATATAATCACCGGAATATGCATTCAGTAGTATATGTCTCATATTTAAGAAAAAAAATCGATAAATAACCAAAAAACTAACAAAAAAAAACAACAAAAAAAAAATGAGTCATGATTTGATTTGATTCTAAAATTTGAAAAATCAACTTAATTTTTTTTTTTTTTTTTGAAAAAAATCGACCGAAATCTAACCACGAACACCCCTATCAATCTCGTGCATTAAGAGATACTCCCTCCGTTTCAATTCATGTGAACCCATTTGACTGGACACGGAGTTTAAGAAAAGAGAGAAGACTTTTGATCTTGTGGTGTAAAATGAGGCACCTTTATTTTGTGTGGCTATAAATCATTGCATAAAGATAAATTATTTCCAAATAAGGAAAGTGGTCATTTTTTTTGTACGGACTAAAAAGGAAATAGGTTCACATAAATTGAAACGGATGGAGTACTTATTAGTACTATTTTCTTGATCTATTTTAAATCAAATTGAAAATCATGACACGTTCTACAGAAAGGAAAGTACAGAGAGGGATGAACAAGTACTGTACAAACTGAGGAACATGATGAATTTCACATGTCGATGATTATTTTGGATTGGTGTAAGTAGTGAGGAAGCTTGTGCCCAATGATGTCCCAAAATTCATGCAAGCCTGTGATTGACATCTACTTCAATTGGAGTACTCCTTTCCTATTCATCAGACGGTGTTCACTAGCACGTGTATGACAGTCTACTTGTACTATCAGTACAGCGGAATGTTCTTTCCTCCTCCGTTCATCTCATTTTTTGTGTCAAACAAAGAATTTAAGCGGATTAAAATGACTGAGTTAATAAATAGGCAGGTCATTGTCCCGCCCACGATGAAGGGAATCTTAAAGCCGCGATAAGGTTATTAAGTATGTTACGAACGGGTACAATTAAATCCATAATTTTTTATGCGAAGTAAAAAAGTTATATAAAAATTCATTAAAATTGTATAAATAGTAGATATAAATCGATAATTTTTAAGATATAATGCGTTCAATGTTTTTAAAAGTTGAACCCATGGGATTTAATCCTGGATCCGCCTCTGGTATTAGGGTAAGTTAGATGTCTATATTTAGTGGAGAAGCCAGAATTTTTACTAAAAATTTTTAAAATATAAAGAAGTAAACACACGAGAAAGTCAAAGGGAATCAGCATATAATAATATATATACATATAAAATAAAAACTATCGAACTATATGGTGTAATTTTCCAGACAACCTTTGGCTAAGATAGCTCCGCCACTACTTATATTATATAACTTAAAATGCAGTCCTTCCTCGAATCTTGACACGGGATTAAATTGACTTGAGCATGTTGGAGGACCATTTTTTTTTTAATTTGGACTAATTTTGCTACCCGTAATCCTTGTCCGTATAAAATTATACGTGAGTAGTTGCAATGTATTGGTATTTGCATGATATTGAGTAGTTAAGAGATCATAATTCAAATCATGTTGCTACAAGATATTACACTTAAGGCTTGAGGAGCAACTTGAAGAAGGAAAAGCCGTAAGACAAAGACACGCCAATTGAGCAGAAGGGTAAGGTTGACAATATTAGATAGGAAGGTGGATTCCTATCTCAGTTTTTGGAGTAAATATAGTAAGTTCAGACGATGGATTGGGTGTGAATACTAGGGGTCGCAAATTGGGGGGTCGAAAACGAATAATACAAAAATGCATAAATTATTTAACTCGATCCATAATAGCCTTCTGACAGATAATATAAATATTTATATTATTCGTGACTTCTTGATTATGATCACACTTTGGAAAATTACTAGTCTTCTAAACTTGAGGAACCTCCAAATTGAGATTTTACAAATATAAAAGTTAAACATATTAATTTTCAATTATTATTCATTATCTAAGTGGATAATACGGTTCTTATTCAGATTTAATCTTTTTTAAAGAGTTCATTATCCACTCATTTTTTAATAAAAAATATAAATGCATAACTGTTTTCTTTTAACTATTTTGACCCGTCACCTATATGAATTCCCACCAATTGGATCGACTCTAGTTAAATTTTCTTCTTAAATTCCTAACCATATCCGAACCAAAATAAAAGAAGATCAGACAAACTACAATAGCTATTTTTTTTCTTTTGTTTTGGGGTCTCATAGTATAGTATAATACTATAATAGAAGAAGCTTTTTCCAAGGGCACGTGGTCTCTGATTCCTCTACATTAAACTACTGCTACTTTCCAGTAATACCGTCGAGACTCAACTTCTCTACCAGCTGTTGATAGCTGTCCCAATCTTCCCCATGTGACCCTCCCCTCCAACCTCCCGAAGATCCCTGTTCATTGCACAGATAGTTGAGATAACTAGATTCATTTTAAAATCATACAATATAATAGCAACCGAAGGTAAATGAACACCACAATATAATGCAAGTATTTGATGATGTTGATAATCATCACTTCATGTCCTTGTGTTCATGTTCTTTTCCTAAACATTCCATGTTTTGTTATTCACTTCACTATATAAATAACACTTGCAATTCTCATTTCTAGTTTGGTTTTCCTCTTTTTCACTTCATTCTTTCACAATTCTTTTCCAATATAATGGCACATTTACCTCCTAGAGTACCAAACATGACACCAAATTGGCCTGATTTTTCACAACATCAAAAAATAGACACCAACACAGTCGGTCACAACCCGTCATGGGTAGACGAATTCCTCGACTTCTCGTCGACGAAACGAGGTTCACATCGGAGATCCATTAGTGATTCAATAGCTTTTCTTGAAGCACCAATGGTTGAAGAATGCAGAAGGCTATCAACTCCAGGAAAAACAACTGGTTCAGAATTTGAAAGATTTGATGATGAACAACTCATGTCAATGTTTAACGATGATATAGCCAATCCTTCCTCGCCTTCGGACAATAACAGCATTAATGAAGAAAAGAAGATGAGTACAATAATCTCCACTGATGACCAGGAAATGCAACAGCAACAACAGCTTAAGACTGAACCTGAAGAAGTTGAAAGTTCATGCAAATCAGATGAACAAACTGCTTCTGATCAGCATGCAACTGCTGATAATAATTCTAGTGAAAAAATTGTCGATCCTAAGAGAATTAAAAGGTAAAATGTTCTAACTCAATAATTCATCGTCACGTTTTAATGTTTTCATACATCTAGATGGAGGAATTTCTGTTCTTGTTCGGCTCTTCTTTTACACCTAACATTTTCTTTTAACAATGTCTCCTCATCCAGAGAAACTATACAATTGTAGTAGAATAAATTAATTTCCGAACATAAGTTTCTGAAATTATATACTCCTCCGTTTCAAATTAAATGAGGTAGCGTAAAACTTTGTGGGACCATGACTTTTGTGTGGTTATAAAAGCTTCTCATTAAAGATAAAACGGATAAAATGAAAAGTTTAAAGTTGAATTATTTTCATATTTAGAAATATATTATTTATTTTGCAGACTAAAAAGGAAAGTACCTTGTTTAATATTAAATGGAGGGATTAGTAAAACTATACTACATGTCTAAGAGAAGTTGTGAAAAATTATAAACGGTTGTTGATTATTGATTAAAAGTTAGTGGAAATTGGTTGTTGATAATTATTGCTAATTAATACAAAGAATAATACTTATTTTTTTTCCCCCAATTATTGGTGGTTATGTAGGATCTTGGCAAACAGACAATCAGCACAAAGGTCACGAGTGAGGAAATTACAGTACATATCTGAGCTAGAACGTAGTGTTACCACACTTCAGGTATGCAAAATGATTCCCAGTTTTTATTTTCTTTTCTATTAACATTAAAATATGCTTTATTAATTTGGAGATTTAGAGTATTTATAAAAATCAATCTTACTTTTGTCTTCTTTCTGATATTGTAAAGGCTGAAGTTTCTGTATTGTCACCAAGGGTTGCATTTCTGGACCACCAACGTCTGGTCCTAAATGTTGACAACAGTGTCCTCAAGCAAAGAATCGCAGCTCTTGCCCAAGATAAAATTTTTAAAGATGGTACAACTAACTTCTTTTTTACTCTTCTAATTAAATTATTCATTAATTTAATTCCTCTAAAAGTCAATTAGTCGAACAATGTCTTAATGCTTCTACATCATGAGGAGCTGAGAATTTTTTTTTCTACGTCAATTAATTAATTAGTGGAGCGTTTAATTTGTTCTGGGACTGAGACTAGTTATTTTTGTTGTTATAGCTCATCAAGAAGCGTTGAAGCGAGAAATAGAAAGGTTGAGGCAAATATATTATCAACAAAACCTAAAGAAGATGGAAGATGGAACCCCAACACCCCAATCAAAATCACAACCAGCAGCCGCAGATGCAAATGCTTCTGAGCAGAAAGAACAGCTCGTCAACTGATCTGATCCTTCAGCTAGGTACGTTTTAGTCGGAGTTCAATAAAATATTACTCCTTTCCTTTCGTATTGTTTCGGCACAGAGTTTAACTAAAAAGAAAAAGACTTTTGAAAGTAAGAAGTTTATGGAGTCATGTCATTTGTGTGACTATAAAAGCTTCTCATTAAGGCAAAAATGGTAAAATGAAGGGTTTAAAATTAAATTATTTTTAAATTTAAAAATGTATCATTTATTTTAGAACAAACAAAAAAGTAAATTATCTTATTTAATATGAAACGGGGGAGAGTAAGAAAAAAAGAAGAAGAGAAAATTGATAGTAGTAACAAATACTAATAATAATGTCATCATAATGAGAGTAATAAAAGAAAGATAGGTGCCAATAAATGATGGATCTTAATATGTGGCATAATTGTACAAACGACTCTTCCTTATTGGGAAATAATAATTTTCATGAAAAAGAAAGACTTTTTTCTTATCAATAGTAGTGACTAATTAATTAAAGGCAATTTGATGAGCTATATATATATATATATATATATATATATATATATATATATATATATATATATATATATATAATTGTATATTCTCATTAAAATTTATGTATATATACTAAAAAGACTGAATAAGTTGCGTAAAATTATCTCTTTTTTGCGCAGGAAAAAAGAAAAAGAAAAAAGATTGTAGCCCAAGGAGAAGCACTAAGCGGATTCATGTGGTGATTGGACCCACAATGAAAGTTTCTTATGGAGGGGACGAAGATAAGGTCACTTGAATTTCTGCAGTGAACTCTCAAATTTAGGGGCCCAAAAGAAGTTAGTTTGTTTTTCTGCTTAGGGATGGGTGTGTTATTATATAATTATTATTATTATTATTATTATTATTATTATTATTATTATTATTATTTCTATTTATCAATCATTAATTTCTTTTTTTAATTTCTTCAACTACCTTCAAAAGTTTTATTGTTGGAAGGGGCAAGTGGGAGTTCTTGAAAGGTAGCTGTTTACGTCAGTTTATGGCACGCTCTTTTTTTCAGTGTCTTTTGTTGTGAGTGCTTTATTTTTTTGTTTTTTTTTATTTTGTTTTATCTTTTGCTACTATGTATTCTCTCTCAAAGAGAGCAATAACATTGATAAATGTAAATATTTCCTTTTTTCCTATTTATATGTCAGAATGCTTAACTGATTACGAAATTTAAAATAATATTTGTGAACATGTTCGACTGAATTTACGTGAACGTTCGACTGAATATAAAGTTTAATAAAAATAAAGAATTTTGAAATTTATGGTTCTAAACATCAAAAAGGGATCCACGGCGTGGTTATAAAAGCTTTTTCACTAAAGGTATAATTGGAATTTAGATTAAACTGTTTCCAAATTTAAAAAGAAGTCATTATTTTCGAAACAAACCAAAAAATAAATAGATTCACGTAAATTAAAACGAACGGAGTAATTTAATATGTTAACATGTCTTTTCATTACACCAGTAGAAATGATAAAATAATGAGAAATTATAACGACGAGATGTAGATTTGAACAATTAAATGAATCCAAATTTCAAGAATACAATTACAATCAATCCTTTCTATAAACATACTGATATTTTATATGAGTAAAATATTGTAATAGAGGACATATAATATAATAATCAATTTCGAAAGAACTCTGCTTTTATAAAGAATAAATATTATATAGCATACTGTCACAGAAATTCTAACAATCTGACTATTAATATAATGGTTTCACATTTTGGGACGTTCAAAAATAGATATAAGAGTCAAACAAATTGAAATTGAATGAATACATTGTTAATTGAATTAATGACTGAAAATAATGACAATTTTAATGATGTGGTTCCACTCATCAAAGAGCCTTTGACTGCCAGTCAATGGTGAAGATTTCTAAAATCAGAATTGTTGGGCCAGCAGAAATGAGAACCTAGAAAAAACTGTATATAATCTCTCTAGATGGCCAATGTGAACAGTTCAATCAAACTTGTAAGTGTGAAGCATATTGAAAGTGACATTGACAAAGCAAAGCACAAATTCCCTAGAATGTTAGAACTCAGACATGACGGAGAAGGGTGAAGTGTTGGGAAAAGAAAAATTCTTTTAAAGCAAATGTAAGGATAAAGCTTTCAGAAAGAGGAGCAAAGGTGCATTTGGGGGTGCTGCACTCATAAAAAATGTGCATATATATCAGCTGGAGCACATGTTCTGTCCTGAAAGGAAGTTAATTTGTTTAAGTCCTCCATCCTTAATAAGAAATCTTGAGTTGATTTTGGAATACTAGATGGCTAAACAAAGAAAATTAATTTAAAATCACATACTGTATAAACAAAACAGGAATAGAAGTGCACTGTAAATAACCAGAGGACACAAATGCAATCACTAATAAGAGAGGAAAAGTCAAATATTCATTTTTTTTCCCCATCTGGTGTCTAGTACCTGCATTGGAGCTCAACTATATCCGGATTCATGCCGGGTAAGGCCCTATTCGGAGGGTAGGGCTCCCTAATACATACAACCAAGTTATACCCTATGCAATAGCAATCACATTACAACTACATTCATCAGGAACTCAAGTACTAGAAACTCTAAAGCATTACTAACAAGGCCCCCAAAATAATACTTAGAGATCAGGAATTTAAGCTTGCTTTCTTCAAAATACATGCATAATCACCATCCTGCAATCAACATGTCAATTGTAGGTTTAACATCTGTGAAAGAGCGCATGTAAGAGTAAAATCTAGTACACACACAGATAACCAGCACATAACAAGAAAACTATGTATGCAGACAATGTAGAAGGTCGATGATCTTTCTTGTGAAAAAGCAAACGTCCGCAAAATTTTGCTTTGTAATGTATCACAAACAATTAGCAAATATTTCCACTGAAAATGCTACCTTATATACCCATTATGGTACATACCAGTTTCTAGTCTCAACTATAACCATAAGTAGGCACATCTATGGGTTTAAAGATATGTCCCAAGCTACTGTTATTACCAAGGTTTGCAAGTATAATATACAATTTTGATTGTTCATTAATTTTTACTGAAACACCTTGTATAATATGGAGACTTATTATTTTGAAAGACAAAATTGCCCATACTATGATTCTTGTTTAATATGATACTAGGGACATTTAAGGAAATTCAAAAGTGGGTACAATGTTAACCTACAACCTTCATGTAGTAGGTTAACAAAACCCGCATATATGTATATAAATTACAAATTAATAGGTAAACTGTAATATCAATAAAAAGGGAAATATGAAGATTCAATTTCGAAGAAACAACAATGATCAAATTTTGAATGTTTTACAGTAAAATGTCCAAGAGAAAGCGACATGAGAGTAAAGATTAACGCAGAAGATTTAAAAAAATTGCGATGAAGAAATGCACATTCGTAGAAAATAAAGAGCCAAGTAAAGGTTTGAGATTGCAAAGAAGGTAGGAACGGCTTAGTTGAATGAAGTAACCTACATACACTTACAAGCAGTCACTTGAAGAATTAAGTAAACAATGGTAAAGCAAAAACCCAACAAATCAATTTATGACTCATGCAGAAGCGTAGAAGAACTTCATTTGTAGCAATTTCCATCCACAATGACCTACTTTCTGTCTTTGCATGTCCAACAACAATTAGACCCCTATACTTAAACTGAAACTATTAAAACTCTTGCTTCCTCATAGTTTAATCCAGTGTTGTCAAAGGCGCGCTTAAGCCCTGAAGCGAGGCTCAAAACAGGTTGAGCGCTTCACCTTACTATGTGGGCGCTTTAGTATCGCATCAAGGCTCTTAGGCACACTTTTGCTTGCCAATGAGTGTAATCCTGAAAAGGCATCATTAAACAATTGATATTTCACTTAATCGTCATCTTTTTTCAATTTCTTTCACCGTATATTTGTTATTAATGCTTATAATTATTAGTCTTAGACCACATATACATATTTTTACTTTTTCCCCGGATGCGCCTTTTTTCATTAAAGCCCCGTCAGATGTTAGAGCTTTTTTGCGCTTTTCGCCTTTGATAACACTGGTTTAATCTTCAACTTGATCTATGTTCAACCATATATTCTACAGTTTTAGCTCTAGAAGTGATGTTTTAACTCTTGTATCTTATAGTAATACCATAATCTATTCAAATCTTCTCTTATTTCAAATTTCCAAGTGTTTTACATAGACTTATTCATGAACATTTCATGCACTCACTGTAGAGAAAAAGATTCTTCCTCCATAGAAATCAAAGATGGGGAAGTACATAAAGGTAAATAACCTCTGTAACTCCTATAACTTGTAAGGATAATGCATAAATAGCTCCTCGGATAGGAGCACTACTTAGGGTGCCGAGCTTCTGAGAGAGCTTCAGATATATGAAGCACAGACACTAAAATGTAGATGCTGCATATTAGTTTCGGACAAAAACCAGACAGATGTGCATCAGATATGTACAGGAGGCTCCACCGACACACTTTCTTGCATTTTTTATTTTTAGGGTGTCTCTAACTTTGGCATGGGTGTACCTTGGTTCAGACATGAGTTCTATTATTTTAACACCATATAGGTCCAATACCTACAAAAATTAAGACCTTAGTAGAATAAACAAAGATACTGGCCAGACAGATTACCAGAGTTCCTTTGGAACACATAACGGCAAACTCAAAGTGCAGACTTGAATTGTCCCACTGGTTCGCTGCTGTTGTATCCTTAGTTCCTGTCTTTGCCTTTTCTTCCTTTCTTTGCTTACCCTTTCATGCTGGATGATTTTGTCTTTTGGTGCTCTAAAATGTTTTAAATTTAATATTTGCAATTTATAAGAAATTTTTCTTCATTTCCCTATGTTTTTAATTTAGTATTTGGTGCAATTTGGATGTCATATTTTCTATAGATAATGATATGTTGTACTAAATTTTTTGAATTTATTTTTCTAAATATTCATATTCTCATTGCTCTTATACAGTGTCCAACATGTTTGGTGCTCCTTTTCTTTATATTCTCAATTTTCAGATAAAAGTGTCTAACATGTGTAATGTACAAATGTTTCACCCTAACAGAAATAATGTGCACCATACAAATTACAACAACTGTGGAAGACACACAAAAAGTAGATTGTAGACCTACGTATATAAAGAACAGGGGAACAGCGGAAAGAAAAAGACCTGCAATTAACTGATTGAAATAACGCATCATGCAAAGCAGTGCATGGGAGTACGGTATTATCATAAGTTGGCATTTACCTGCAGTTCAACCATGGAATTGAAGATCTAGTAGAGCAGATCATTCATTTTGAGGGCAGTCGGGAGTTTCTGAGATTTCATCCTCGCTTTTCAGAACTTTACTTTTTGCCCTCAAGTTTTTCAGGTCCTTCATTTCATCTTCAAGGTTCATCAACCTCTTATCCAGCATCTGAACCTTATCAATACAAACCTCAAACTGACTAGCATATTCTTCCTCCGCTTCTTTTGCTTTTTGTTCCAAAAGCAAACAAATGGATCGATTTTCTTCCTCTTGCTTGAGGCGTAGCTTTTCGATTTCAGCAGTGCTCAACATTAGACCTCCAGGACCAGCATCTTTGTAATATGGTTCTTCAGGCAGCTGGAACTTTTGCCTATACTCGGAGAACTGCTTCTGCGTATCCTTCAATGCCTTCCTGTAACCATCCAAAATATTTCCCATTATAAAAAGCTCCCGTTCAAGACGACAAATCTCTTCGTCTTTCCTTTGTACTTCATCAAATTTAGCCTTATGCAAGTGTTCAATTACACTGTCCCTTTTATGCAATTCGTTGATCAGAAGTTGCTGATTCATGTTGAATTGCTCCTCATTCTGTTCTTTGGACTCATACATCATCCTAGCCCTCATCATTAGCTGCTGCACTTGCTCCATGCATGAACCAAAATCTAGTGGCTTCTGGTCCCATGCGCCCTCATTCCTCAACCTCTTGTTGCTGCCATTGAGAGAATGGTCAGGCTCAATCTCCATCTCTCTCTTGCTTCCACTACCAAAAAATGAACCACCTGTATGCATCTCAGCTCCAGATGCAAGAAGCTCAACTGAAGATTGATCGTGAAGTTGCCCCTGTGACGTAAATGCGATCTGTGAAGTTTCCATCGTTTGAAGTAGATTTCCTGTCAATCCATCCCCAACAAGAGTATCATCACTAGGCATAACATCAAATTCATCTTCAACCTCATCCCTCTCCGCTCCTTCCTCCTCCGCCTCCTCCTCATCATCGTCTGCCAACTCATGGTCTTCTTTCTTCTCCTCATCATTATCCAAAGACACTGCTTCCTGCATCTTACATTTCTGTAACAAGGGCTCATTTGCATCTGTTCTCTCATAAAAAAGCCGATGTTTCTCTTCCTCCATCTCCTCCTCTTCCTTTTGTTCCTCAACATCCATCATCTCCACATCCTTTCCCTCTTTCTTCTGGCCAAGATCTTGCCCCAAAGTCAACTCAAAATTCAGTCCCTCATCTAATGCTCTATCCTCTTGTTGAGCTTCACTTGAGCCACCAACTTTTGCATTGTCCTCATTAACACAGTCATCCTCCTCCTTCACAGCAACTTCAAACTCCATTTTTTCCAGCTCTTCACCAAACAATACCTCCTCACGCTGTTGAGCTTCACTTGAGCCACCAACTTTTGCATTGTCCTCATTAACACAGTCATCCTCCTCCTTCACAGCAACTTCAAACTCCATTTTTTCCAGCACTTCACCAAACAATACCTCCTCACGCTGTTGAGCTTCACTTGAGCCGCCAACTTTTGCATTGTCCTCATTAACACAGTCATCCTCCTCCTTCACAGCAACTTCAGACTCCATTTTTTCCAGCTCTTCACCAAACAATACCTCCTCACGCTGTGACTTTATCAAGTACTGCAAATGTGCAGCATAATAACAGTCCACTAATTGGTCCCCTTTCATCAATTCCTTCTCGACCATGAACCAGAACAATCCAGCCCAATCCACTCTCTCAGGGTGCCCATCTTTTATAGTCTTAATCCAATTTAAGACCTCATTAGGCATTATAAATGTGTCCTCATGCAAAAGCACCCAAATCGACACAAAATCCTCAAGAAAACGTATTGACTCCTCAGACAATGCATCAGCATCCAAGTCCAGACCATCAACACTACCTCTGTCCTTCTTCACAGGCAGCTTAAGTGCCCGGGCTAAATCAGCCCGATTAACCAAGATTCTAAAATCACTAACATAACTATACCTCAATTTGGAATCATAAGTAGCAATTAACTGGGCAATCAAATCCACCCTTAAATCTCGATCGAATTCTATGTGAACAAAATCCCATAACCCCAAACGCTTCAGTAACTTCTCATGCCTACCAAAATCAAGAATCTTGGAAGGGAAAAAAGGAAGAGGCTTTAAGTTCTCCTTAAGTGTTAGAAGTCTTTTTTCAATGGCTTGTAACTTCTTAGTGCTGACTTTACCCTTCTTA
The DNA here is from genome assembly GCA_032618575.1 of Nicotiana noctiflora. Taxonomy (NCBI): domain Eukaryota; kingdom Viridiplantae; phylum Streptophyta; class Magnoliopsida; order Solanales; family Solanaceae; genus Nicotiana; species Nicotiana noctiflora. Next base: position 177,910 of record JASVEL010000726.1, read on the forward strand.
CGCTTGATGCGCTTGTGGGTAGTATTAGTAGTAGTGGGTGACATTAGTGGAGGAGGGTCAGGAACACTTACCTCTGATGAGTCAGCAATCGGTAAAACAACATTTAAAGTAAAATTAGGGAACGTATCAGCCGCACCTGAAATTTTCTGATCAGGGTTTTCTTGGTCTTTTTCGTCAAGAATAACTTCTGGGTTTTCTTGATTTTGTGGATTTTTTTGGTTAGTGGGGTTAAGGGGGTTTAGGTTGTTGTCGTCGTCTTTGTGTGGTTCATTAGGGTTGGAAGAGTCATCTAGGGTTTGGTCTACTTGATTTTGGGAATTAGAGGAGGCTGACATTTCGTCTATTTGAGGAGAAGGACGTTTGTCAAGGGCGAGTTTCCTCTCGGCGGGAGCAAATAACGAGGAGGGATTTTCAAGGATTTTGATTTTTGAGAGAATGGGCTGCTTCTTGTTCTTCCTTCTGAGCAGAGTTCCTCAAACATTGCTAAGTACCATATTGTTATGCTCTTTGGAGTCTTTCTTTCCATTTATTATTTATTTCTTTTTTGCTTAAAACACAGTTTACCAAAACTTATATGCAAATTCCTTGTACATACTCTATTCCAGTATATTTAACGCACACGATTTTTGTATTTGACCATTTTTAGCTAAATAAATATAAGATCCTCACACGTGTCATTAACTAAAAATATTTTAAAATTATATTCACATCTTTTTCATCTTGCCCATCTCCTATATTCCTCTATGGCTATCACCACCATGGTTTGTTCGTGAGTAAATTTTTTGATGATACCAAAATAAAAATTAATTTAGAATCAAAGGGCAAAACAATATTCTTTAATTACTATTTAATAAAGTAAGTTTTTGCGAAACTTTCTTTTGACGCTTTGTGAATTCCGAAAGATGTTTACGAATTGAGGTCTCATTTTCTCTTAGTGCATGTTAGCTTAACGTGCGCCGTCGTGGGGAAGAGAACTCAGAATCCCTCGCAGAAGGCAATTATGGTGTAGGAGACCATTGCGTTAGGTGCACATCATCAAAGGAGAAAGGATGATCGACTGAAAGGTAGTGAAACTCCAACTTTGCAACTCGTGAAAAGGAAAATCAATAAAACAGCAACATGCGTGGATGAGTTGATCGAACAGGATGAAATTGATGAAACGGTACCACTTGTTTGCCAATTCGGGTCACCGGCAAGGGAATTGGGTGAAGGAACTTCAAAAATTCCACAACAATGGAAGGAGGTGTTGAAATCTGGGATTAGCCTGAGGAAATTGTCCTAGGCTGATGAAGTTGAAGCTTTACCATAGCTGAATGCAAAGGGTTCCATTTGGGATAACTTCGACACTGATAAGGTAAAAAATGCTTGATTTAACCTTGAAATTGTTGGACACGAAATTCATGAGGTATCATTTGTTTGTGAAATTGAAGTGGGGGACATAAGTTCTGAGATAGAGTACTAGAAATCAGTTATTGTGTGTTATTGTTTGGGGGCTCACCCGCAATTCTCAACATTAAATGGGTATGTACGTATATTCCGAGGCAAACATGGCATCACTAAGGTGTCTATGTTGGAGAACTGTATTGTCTTGGTGAGGTTTGACTTGGAGATAGGAAAGAATGAAGTGCTGCAAGGTGGGATTTATCACTTTGATAATAAACCTATTATAGTGAAAGCTTGGCATTCAGACATGGAATCACATGGGAAGAGTGGTATACATTTTCTATTTGGGTTAAACTGACTGGTCTGGACTTTAAGTATTGGTTTGGATAAAATTGGGAGTTTAATAGAGAAGCCATTGATGGTTGACAGTCACAGAGAAAATAAGGTGAGACTTAGCTTTGCAAGGCTTCTCATTAAGGTTGAGATACATACTTAGTTACCTAACAAAGTATTTTTTAAGAACGAGAAAGGCTTGCTCATGGAGCAAAATTACAGTATGATTGGAAGCATATATTATGTAAATTGTGCAAAAAAAATGGCCATAATGAAAAAGTGTGTAGGGCAAAGAAGTTGCAGCAACTAGCTGGCACGAAAGCACAAAATGGTGATGATCAAGTGGTAAAAGAATTAAGTTAAGGGTACTGGAACAGAGGAAAGACAAATGGTAGAAGAGAACGCTACAATAGGGCTGATAGTTACAAAACCACAGCCTATAAAGGGCAAATCAGATCGGGTGACACCTTTGAATGTTGCAAAACAACAACCTCGACAGGCACAATCAGATATTTGAGTAGGTGGAAAGAGTTATCAAAACAACTTTCAAGTACTGGAGACTGAGGATGGAAATAAAGACAAAGAGATCCATCAAAGTAATAAATCTAAGTCTGCTAAGAATGTGGGAGGGCAAGCAACACCTCCAGTGGTCATAGATAGCATACTATGTTGGAACGTTAGGAGTATGAATGCCCCTAACAAATAAAAAGAGGTAAAATTCCTTTGGAATAAAGAAGATATAGGTTTGGTAGGTATGTTGGAGACAAATTAAGATTTAAAAAATAGACAAAGTTGCTGGTAAGTTATTTGGTGGCTGGGGTTGTATAACAAATGTAAGTGAGCATTATAACAGGAGGATATGGATGGCTCTGAAACTAGACCGTTTCAAGGCGAACCTAGTGTATAAGAATGCACAAGTAGTTACTTGTCAAGTTTGCAAGTTATACTTATGTTGACAATAGTATATACTTTCAATACTGAGGAAGACAGAAGAAGGTTATGATGCTATTTAGAAATAGTGATTAGGAGTATGGGTAGCCTATGTATTATTATGGGAGATTTCAACTATGTGTTGAACATTGAAGACAAAATAGGAGATAATCCAATAACTATGGCTGAAATAACAAACTTTCACCAGCATATAGAGCAACGTAAACTACTAGAATTGCCCACAAGTGGAAGCAAGTATACATTTGAATGACAGACATGAAGATAATATGATCTTATTCAATATTGATTGTGTATTTATCACTCTTGTTGGCTCAATTCTATGCCTAATTTCAATACATAATACCTAGAAGAAGGAATCAATGATCACTGTCCACTCAAGTTATCACCCATCAATGCACACAAGAGAGCAAATTAGCTTTCAAGTATTGCAATGTGTGGGCCACTCATCCTACCTTCTAAGTTATAGTAAATGAGGGATGAAATCAGTTAGTGCAAGGATGCAACTTGTTCAGAGTAGTAAAGAAGTTAAAAATGTTAAACCACAAGCTGAGGATTCAAAATAGAAGATAATTTAATAACTTTATAGCTACAACTGATGAATATAGATTGGCTCTTGCCAAAGCACAAGTAGAACCACATAGCAATCCCGTGGATACTAGGATGCAGGCAGAAAAACAACAAAGGTTTTAAAGATTTAGAGGATCTTCATATCTTGCTGAAGTATTTTACAACAAAGAAGCGTAGTTACATGGATTAAATTAGGTGATAACAATAATAGATATTTATTTTGTGTAATCAAGCATATGAGATTATAACAAATAATATTTCAACTAACAAATAAACATGGGAGAATACAGACTGATCAGAAGACATAGCAACAATCTTTATGGACTACTATCAGGAATTGCTAAGGACAAAAGGAAGGAATAGACCACAAGCTTTCAAAGTTTTCTGAGGAATAGGAAGATATTGTCAACTGTACAACAAGTGACGTTGGTAAGGCCATATACAGCTTCTGAGGTTAAGATTTTTATGTTCATTATAGAGGAAACAAATCGGCCTTGACCATATGAATATAGGAGAGATTTCTATAAAGCCTCAAGGTCCATTATTTGGGAAGAGATGACAAATGCTATATAAAAATTATTGAGAATGGTTAACTACTTATACAGATCAACTCTACTACTATTTCTCTAATCCCAAAAGTAGACAATCTCTTGTTGTCTAGTCAATTTAGACCTACATCATGCTGCAATGTCATCTACAAGTGCATTTCTAAGATTATATGCAAGAGACTAAGGAAAACTACATCACTGATTGTTGCTGATAACCAAGCAACTTTTATAGAAGGGAGATCGCTCATTCATAATGTACTTATGTGTCATGAAATACTAAGACATTATAACATGAAGACTACCCCCAAGGTGTTTGATAAAAACTGATCTAAAGAAAGCCAATGACATGGTTAGTTGGGAGTTTCTGGAGGAAATGCTTAAAGGTTATGAATTTCTTATACCATTTGTACACTTGATCACGTCGTGTATGACAACTACTATATTTAAAGTGAAAGTAAATGGAGGTCGGTTTGGCTACTTTGAGGGAAAAAGAGGACTTAGGCAAGGAGAGCCCATGTCTCCACTGTTATTTGATCTAGTCATAGAATATCTAACTAGAGTGCTCATGAGAAAAAGTGGCCTCTCTGATTTCCGGTCCATCCTATGTGCAAGAGTAATAAGCTCACTCACCTCTTCTTTCCAAATGATTGATGTTGTTCTCTAAAGGCAATCTCAAGTCTATTCATAAGATTATGGAGGCTGTGAACCGTTTTAGTGAAGTATTTGGGTTAGTAAATGTATAGTCGCATTTATGTTGCCAATATTTTTACTCATTATCAACATATCATCAATACATACTCAAATAATGACTATGTGATTTGGAGCATTTTTAATTGTCACGATTTGAATTTTCCACCCTCTGGAGTTGTGATGGTGCCTACTAGTGAAAGCTAGGCAAGTCAACCATTTATATTATTTATCTTTTAATCCTTTAACAATTAAGAACCAGCATCATATAAATAGTGGAATTTAATAAACGGAAGACTGAAATGTAATATTTTAATAATGATACCAATACCAATCCATAACCTAACCCACCTAGAACTAGTGTCACAATTTCACAGACTGTCTAGGAATACTACAAATAAGGATTCGAAAGATAAATACAATGATGTCTCTGAAATACGTAAGAGAAATAGAATAAAAGGATAGAAGGAGACGCCAAGGCCTGCGGACGCCTGCAGGTAGGGGTGTTCATGGTTCGGTTTGGATCGGTTTTTCCCTAAAAAGAAATCAAACCAAGTAAGTCAGATTTTCAAACATTAAAACCAAACCAAACCAATTAAATCAGTTTTTCTCGATTCGATTTATGTTGATTTTTCGGTTATTTATCGGGTTTTTCTTAAATATAAGACATACACTACCAAACACATATTTCGACGACCACATTTTCAATATAACACTATCAAATCAATTACCCTTTGAGAAATATATTATTTACCAAGATATATTGATGATAATTGAATCAAATAGTGATGAATAATTTAAGGACTCAATTAAAAATGTAATTTTTATCACGAAATGGATTCTTACACGAAACAAAAGAAAACTACCAATCAAACTATAATGTAAAGGTAAAGACCTATATTAAAAGTGTAAACTATTAGTAACATTTACCATAATTTTGATGAAATTTTGTATAACAATTTACATAGATATAAGTGTAATAATAAATTTGAAATAGCTACTCCTATAATCGGTTTGGTTCGATTTTTTTTTTTATTAAAACTAAAACCAAACCAAATTTGATCGATTTTTAAAATTCAAAATCAAAACCAAACCAAACCAAAAAATATCGGTTTTTTCGGTCGGTTTGATTTGGTTTTTGGTTTGGTTCGGTTTGTCGGGTTTTTATGAACACCCCTACCTGCAGGACTATCTCGGGTTGCCTGTTGGACTAAAGGCAGCAACCTCACAGTGGTCCAAAAGCTAGAGCATTTGGATCTGCACACAGTGCCGAGTGTAGTATCAGCACAACTGACCTCATGTGCTGGTAAGTGCCTAGACTAACCCCGTCGAAGTAGTGACGAGGATAGGACTGGACTACTAAATAAACTTGTGCAGTTAAATCATATATAGCGAAAAATAAAGACAGAACTTCACAATTAAAGATAGGAAAGGGAAATCATGATGCGAGGAACGACTAGGATCAACAAAAAACCCAACAGTTAAATGTAGAGAAACCATAACTTAGATATCAATATAATCAGGAGATCAAAGACAAGTGCACGATATCACCCTTAGTGCTTTAACATTCTCTCACAAATAATATGTACGGCATCACCCTTTGTGCTTTAACACTCTCTCACAAATATCATGCTCGACATCACCCTTCGTTCTTTACACCCTTCCTTACCCAGGCAACAATCACAAGGCAATAAAGTCAAGGGAATCAATAAAATCACAATAAAATCAAGTAACAACAGAAAATCAGTAAATAAACGTAAAGAACACCATAGCTCAATTATCAACAAGAATCGGGAAAATCAAGGACAAGTGCACGACATCACCCGTCATGATTTTAATTTCGTACTCATCATAAGAATCAATATAATCGGCACGGAATCACCCTTCGTGCTTTTACCTCAAATAATCATGGCACTGAATTATCCTTTGTGCATTATCACTCATATAAAGGCACAAAATTGTACATCATGCGACATGACATCATCCTTCGTGCTTTAACACTCTCTCACAAATATTATATACGACATCACCCTTCGTGATTTAACACTCGTCCTTATCCAAACAACAATCACAATATAAAAAGGGCAAGAGAGTCAATAATATTACAACCATATCCCGACAAGGGAAACAATATAAAAATAATAACATCCCGGCAAGGGTGATAACATTAAAAGCAAAAACATCGCAGCAAGGGAGACAATATCATAAATATCTTCTCTTTTTCACATCTGCCTCACAACTCACTTTACAACTTGAGTTAATGTTTTATAATGTTCAATTGCCAATAATACTTCCGCAAATTATTTTACAACTTGAGCCATCGCTCTTCAGTTTTAAATTACCAATATTACTTCCAAAAATCATTTTACAACTTGAGCCAACGCTCTTCAATATTCAATTACCAATATTAATTGCACAACCCTTGTTCACTAATAGGAATCATCACATAAGGCATGAACAATACAAAATGCACTCACATTGATCATGGTAGACTCACGGGCATGTTTGACACCAACGTATATATACTCGTCACCATGCCTATAATTTATACTCAATAGTTAACACGTAGCAAATAGGACACAACTCCTAAGCCCTCAAGCTAAGGGTAAACCAAAGACTTACCTTGATGCCATAGACACAATTCAAGCCTCAACTATCCCTTTACCTCTTGATTCCCCCATAAATTCGTTTGAATCTAGTTACAATATACTTAACGATATCAATATGTGCTACATGAGTCAATTCTAATGCATGAATATAGTTTTGCTAAAGTTTTTTCCAAAAAAATCAAAAATCGACCCCGTGCCCATATGGTCAAAACCCGTGGTTCAAACCAAAACCCGATTACCCATTCACCTACGAACTCGAATATATAATTTGTTTTGAAATCGAACCTCAAATTGAGGTTCATATCCCCAAAAATTCAAAATTCCTAAGTTTCACCCAAAACCCCCAATTTCCCCCATGAAAACCCTTGATTTTGAGTTGAAATCATGTAAAAAGATGGATCAAATTGAAAGAAATGAGTTAGAATTGACTTACAAATAATTTGGAATAGTAGTTGTCTTTGAAAAATTGCCCAAAGGTGTTTAGGTTTGAAAAGGTTGTAAAAATTGCTTAAATTGTGTCTAAGTCTTAATTAACTGGTCTCTGATGTGGCAACTACAACTGGGGTTCGCAATTGCGAACCCTTTTAGGACCTGTCTCTTCGTATTTGCAAAGAGTAAGTCACATTTTCGACTCTGGGATTTTTGCATTTGCGATGAATTGGTCGCATTTGCGATCAAGGCCTGCCCAGGCCATCTTCGCTTTTGTGATACAACTTTGCATTTGCGAGCCAGGCTTCGCAATTTTCTTCTAGATTTTACTCTCTGGCCTATCCAAAACTCACCCAAGCCCTCGGAGCTCCAAACCAAACATGCACGTAAGTCCAAAAATATCTTACGGACTTGCTCGTACGATCAGATCATCAAAATAACATAATAACTATGAATTTAGCATCAAAATCAAACAAAAATCTCATGAACTCTTAAGTTCAAATTTTAGCAACCGAAGGTCCGATTAACATCATTTCAAGTCCATTTCTTACCAAATTTTACAGGCTCAACTTAAATCACATATAAGACCTGTACTAGGCAACCAAAATACGGGTCTGATAAAATCACATCCAGTTACATTCAACTTTCCAAAAACTCTAGAAATTTTAGTTAAACAATTTTTTTCAAAAATTTATTTCTCGGGCTTGGGACCTCAGAATTCGATTCCGGGCATATGCCCAAGTCCTATATTGTCCTACGGACTCTTCGGGATCATCAAATCACGAATATGGGTCCGTTTATCCAAAATGATGACCGAAGTCAGCCTAAATTCATTTTAAAAGTAAAATTCATCACTTTTACAGATTTTTGCATAATGGCTTTCCGGATACACATCCGAGCTGTGCACGTAAATCGAGGTAAAATAAAAGGAAGGTTGTAAGGCCTCAAAACACAAAATTTATTTCCAAAACAAGTAATAACCTTTTGGGTCATCACGTTCTCCACCTCTAAAATAAATGTTCGTCCTCGAACATACATAAGAAGGAAGTACCTCAGTCGGAGAAAAGATGGGGATATCGGCTTCGTATATCGAACTTCGACTCCCAGGTCGTTGTTTCACCAGGCTGACCTCTCCATTGAACATGAACAGAAGGGAAACTCTTCGATCTTGTCACGACCCTAGTTCACCAATTGTGAACATGTCATGATGGCACCTAATTCCCACAACTAGGTAAGCCTAACACGTTGCGGAATACACAAGCTATGAATACTTAAATAAGAAACAGCGGAAAAATAGCATAAAAAGGTATGTAATCCGTGCCGCTTGGCACATACATCCGTCAACACACTGAATAAAGCGTTACCAAGATCCAGAATCCCACGGTAACACAGACTAAAAGAGAATATACAACTGTGGCTCTATGTGTAAAGAGTATCTAACAACGAAATGAAGAACAATGTCAACTAGTACTATTAGAATAGAAGGAAGCCTCCGGATCTGCGGACGTAGCAGATCATACCTCGAAGTCTCCCAGAAAGTTGCGGAATCACCTAGCACGAGCCTGCTCTGATGTACATGGATCTGCACAACAAAAGTGTGCAGAAGAGTAGCATGAGTACACCACGGCGGTACTCAGTAAGTGCCAAGCCTAACCTCGATGGAGTAGTGACGAGGAAGGTCAGGGCCCTACTGAGAAACAATAATATAATGATGATAACAAAATAAACAGTTTAAATGATAATAATTTCCGAAATAACAACATTATGATGATTACTGCAACTGTCTACAATCAAGCTAACAACAAATAATCAACTCAATAAAACAATTCCAAGACCTGTGGGAATTGAACCCACAGTCCCATTCTCAGTACCTCCTCCGGGAATCGAACCCGCAGCCCATGTCTCAATAATATCTCAATAACTCGGGATCTGCGGGAATCGAACCCGCAGTCCCTACCCATAAGTCAGGATCTCGGGAATCGAACCCGTAGTCCACATTTCAATAATCTCAGGATCTCGGGAATCGAACCCGTAGTCCACATTTCAATAATCTCTGGGTCTCCGCAAATCGAACCCGCAGTCCACATTTCAATAAATCTCGGGATCTCCGGGAATCGAACCCGCAGTCCACATTTCAATAAATCTCGGGATCTCCGGGAATCGAACCCGCAGTCCACATTTCAATAAATCTCAGGATCTCCGGGAATCGAACCCGCAGTCCACATTTCAATAAATCTCAGGATCTCCGGGAATCGAACCCGCAGTCCACATCTCAATAAATCTCAGGATCTCCGGGAATCGAACCTGCAGTCCACATCTCAGCCAAGTAAAGAAATACACAGAGAGAGATATAATATTCTTAACTATAACTTCACCGATAAACAGCGCCGACGATTCCCAAGAAAACTCAAGTAAGACAATTAGGCAACTAGACAGTTAAATACTACCTAATCATGATTTTCTAACTGCTACCGGGTACGAATATCAAATATAACAGCTAAAAACAGGAATATCACTCATCGAACATTTTTAAGTAAAGTATGTGTTCAACAATCAGCGCATGTACATGCTCGTCACCTCGCGTACAAGGCATTTAAAGTATCACATAATATCCTAGGGGTGAAAGTCCCCGACACGAGGTTAGACAAGCCACTTACCTCAATTCCGGTACAAAACCGCTAAGAAATAACCCTCTTGCCGCGAATGTCGGCCTCCACAAGTGTAGTATCCGATAAAAATCAATAGAATCACATCAAAATAGGCCAATTGGGCATTACCCAATCAAAATAACTCAAAATACACCAAAACCCACAAGTTGCCAAAACCCGAATTTTGGTACGCTCATCGAAAAATCACGAAAATTATATTTTCGGGTTCCTTATCTCAATACGAGTCCGTGCATATAAAATTTATCGAAATCGGACTTCGTTTCCTCATTCAAATCAAAGATTTTCTAACATTTAGGCCTAGGGCTCAAACCCACCTTTAATCTTCCAATTTCAGTGAAATAATCACGGATTTCATGATAAACCAACGAATTAAGGTCAAGAAACTTACCCCCGATGATTTCCCGATGATATCCCAGCGTTTCCCCTTCAAAATCCTCTCTTGGAGCTCAACAATGGCGGTTTTGGTGTGTTAGGCCGCGGCTGAAATGTTCTGGACTTAAAGTCACTGCCAGGCCATTTTACTCTACGCGATCGCAGCACTGGGCTTGCGATCGCGATGTACAAAATATGGGCGGCCTTATTTTCCTCTACGCGATCGCGTGATCCTGGACGCGATCGCAGTGAACAACTTAGCGACCCTACGCGATCACAAACGACAAGAACGCGATCGCGAAGAACAAACTCGTCCGGCTCCCCAACTACCCTACGCGATCGCATACCCCCCTCACGCGATCGCAATGCTTCAACCTCCAGACTTACAAGATCGCACACCCTACCTTGTGATCGCAGAGCTCTGGGCTTTTCCCTTACGCGATCGTATCCTAGGCATCGCGATCGTGATGCATTACCACCACACCATACGCGATCGCGTTGCCATCTCCGCGATCGCGGAGAGCAAAATTGCTCTGCAATTATTGCAGCAGAAACAGCAGTGCCTTTTGGCACAAATTGGTCCGTTTGGACTCCCGAATTCATCCCGAGGCTCCCGGGACCCCAACGAAAACCACCAACATACCCCAAAATACGATACGAACTCATTTCAATCATAAAAACATGTCTAACAACATCAAAACCCATAATTCACATCGAATTCAAGCCTAAATTTCTTAAAACTTTCCGAATTGCACATTCGATCTAAAACCCGACCAAACGACGTCCGAATGACCTGAAACTTTGCGGACATATCCAAATTCACATAACGAAGCTACAGAAATTGTCGGAATTCCATTCCGACCCCCGGATCAAAATCTCACCTATCGTTCGGATTTGCCAAAATTTCAACCTTTGGCATTTCAAGCCTAATTGAGCTACGGACCTCCAAAATACATTCCGAACGCGCTCCCAACCCCGAAATCACCTAACGGAGCTAATGGAACCATCGGATTTCCGTTCCGAGATCGTCTTAACACTGTTCCGGCTACGGACCATTTTCTAGCTTTAAAGCTCTCATTTAGGGACTAAGTGTCCCAAAATGCTTCAAATTTCAGAACCGACTCTCCCGGCAAACCACAATAGCAGAAATGAACTTAGGGGAACAGTTAAATTGGGGATTGGGGCGAAATTTTCTAAAACGACTGGTCGGGTCGTTACATCTTCCCACACTTAAAGATTCGTTCGTCCTCGAACGAGCATAGAAAACATACCTGGAGTAGTGAAAAGATGAGGGTACTGGCTGCGCATATCCTGCTCGGTCTCCCAAAGTCGCCTCCTCGACCGGCTGGCTCCACCACCGAACCTTTACCGAAGCGATGTTCTTTGACCTTAGCTTTCTGACTTGCCTGTCTAGAATGGCTACTGGTTCCTCAACATAAGACAAATCCTTGTCTAGCTGAACAGATGTGAAATCCAACACATGCGACGGGTCACCGGTATCTCCGGAGCATGGAGACATGAAATACGGGGTGAACTCCGGCTAGGCTGGGAGGTAAGGCCAACTCATAAGCAACCTCCCCAACACGCCTCAAAATCTCAAAAGGGCCAATAAATCTAGGACTCGGCTTTCCTTTCTTCCCAAACCTCATAACGCCCTTCATGGGCGAGACTCGAAGCAGAACCCGCTCACCAACCATAAAAGCCACATCGCGAACCTTCTTGTCCGCATAACTCTTCTGTCTAGACTGGGCCGCACGAAGTCTGTCCTGAATCACCTTGACCTTGTCCATAGCCTCCTGAACCATCTCAGTACCTAGCAGCCTGGCTTCGCCCGGCTCGAACCAACCCACGGGAGACCTGCACCTCCTGCCATATAGGGCCTCATACGGTGCCATCTGAATACTAGACTGGTAGCTGTTGTTATAAGCAAACTCCGCCAGTGGCAAGAAATGATCCCATGAACCTCTAAACTCAATCACGCATGCACTGAGCATATCTTCCAAAACCTGAATAGTGAGCTTAGACTGTCCATCTGTCTGGGGGTGAAATGTTGTGCTCGGCTCCACTCGACTACCTAACTCCTGATGCACAGCTCTCTAGAACCGTGAAGTGAACTGAGTGCCTCTATCAGAAATGATGGAAACTGGAATACCATGCAGCCGAACTACCTCTCTGATATAGATCTCCGCCAGTCGCTTCGATGAATATGTAGTGCTCACCGGTATAAAATGGGCGGACTTGGTCAGCCGGTCCACAATGACCCAAATGGAATCAAACTTCCTAATCGTCCGTGGAAGTCCAGATACAAAGTCCATGGTAATGCGCTCCCATTTTCACTCGGGAATCTCAATCTGCTGCATCAATCCACCCGGATGCTGATGCTCATACTTCACCTGCTGGCAGTTGAGGCATCTAGAAACATAATCAACTATATCCCTCTTCGTCCGCCTCCACCAGTAATGCTGTTTCAAGTCCTGATACATCTTCGCGGCACCCGGATGGATGGAATACCGCGAACTATGGGCCTCTGCTAGAATCAGCTCTCGAAGATCATCTACATTGGGCACACAGATGCGCCCCTGCATCCTCATAACTCCATCATCTCCGATGGTAACATCTCGAGCATCACCACGCCGAACTCTATCCTGGAGGACAAGCAAATGAGGGTCGTCGAACCGACGCTCCCTGATACGGTCAAATAGAGAAGACCGAGAAATTACACAAGCCAGAACCCGGCTGGGCTCCGAAAGATCCAGTCTAACAAACTGTCTGGCTAAAGCCTGAACATCCATCGCCATAGGCCTCTCCGAAGCTGGTAGGTACGCCAAACTCCCTAAACTCTCTTCCCGACGACTCAATGCATCGGCAACCACATTAGCCTTGCCCGGATGATAGAGAATAGTAATATCATAGTCCTTCAGTAGCTCCAACCATCTCCTCTGGCGCATATTCAGGTCCTTCTGCTTAAGCAAGTGCTGCAAGCTCCGGTGATCAGTGTAGATCTCACAAGGAACCCCATATAGATAATGACGCCAAATTTTCAAGGCGTGAATAATGGCAGCTAGCTCCAAATCATGAACAGGGTAATTCTTCTCATGCACCTTCAGCTGTCTCGACGCGTAGGCAATCACCCTACCGTCCTGCATCGATACCGCACCGAGTCCAACTCGTGAGGCATCACAATATACAGTATAGGACCCCGAACCTGTAGGCAACATCAATATAGGGGCCGAAGTCAAAGCTGTCTTGAGCTTCTGAAAGCTCGCCTCACACTCGTCTGTCCACTGAAAAGGGGCACCCTTTTGGGTCAATCTAGTCATAGGTGCTGCAATCGAAGAGAACCCTCTACAAAACGACGGTAATAGCCCGCCAAACCAAGGAAACTGCGAATCTCAGTAGCGGAGGAGGGTCTGGGCCAACTCCGCACGGCCTCCACCTTCCTCGGATCTACTCGAATACCATCACTCGACACCACGTGGCCCAAAAATGCCACTGAACTCAACCAGAATTAACATTTAGAGAACTTGGCATAAAGTTGCTTCTCTCTCAGAATCTGAAGCACTATCCTCAAATGCTGCTCGTGCTCTTCCCGGCTCCGAGAATATACTAGAATATCATCAATGAAGACAATCACGAACGAGTCCAGATAAGGCCTGAACACACTGTGCATCAAATGCATAAATGCTGCTGGAGCATTAGTCAACCCAAAAGACATCACGAGGAACTCATAGTGACCATACCGGGTCCCGAAGGCAGTCTTCGGGATATCTGGCTCCCGAATCTTCAGCTGGTGATACCCAGAGCGCAAATCAATCTTAGAAAACACTTGTGCGCCCTTTAGCTGGTCAAATAAATCATCAATACGGGGCAAAGGATACCGGTTCTTCACTATAACCTTGTTCAGCTGACGATAGTCAATACACATACGCATAGAACCGTCCTTTTTCTTCACAAACAATACAGGAGCACCCCAAGGCAAAACACTGGGTCGAATAAAACCCTTGCCCAATAATTCCTGTAACTGATCCTTCAACTCCTTCAACTCAGGAGGAGCCATACGGTACGGTGGAATAGAAATGGGCTGAGTGCCGGCAACAAGTCAATAGCAAAGTCAATATCTTTGTCGGGCGGCATGCCCGGAAGATCAGCTGGAAATACATCAGCAAAGTCACGTACCACATGAACAGAATCAATAGAGGGAGTGTCAATGCTGACGTCCCGCACATAGGCTAGATAAGCAGCACACCCCTTCTCAACCATACGCTGAGCTCTGAGAAAAGAAATAACACGGCTAGGGGTGTGATCTAGAGTGACACTCCACTCAATACGTGGAATGCCTAGCATAGCCAGCGTCACGGTCTTGGCGTGACAATCAATAATAGCATAATGGGGCGACAACCAGTCCATGCCCAGAATAATATCAAAATCGACCATCCCGAGCAACAATAGATCCGCTTTGGTCTCAAAATCACAAATGGTAACCAAACACAACCGATATACACGGTCCACAGCCAAAGAATCACCCACCGGAGTGGAAACATAAATGGGGGCACTCAAAGAATCCCGAGGCACATCCAGATGAGAAGCAAAGTGAGAAGACACATATGAAAAAGTGGAACCAGGGTCGAATAGAACCGATGCCTCCCTGTGACTAACCAGAATAATACCTGTGATAATAGAGTCAGATGCAACATCCACCGCGCGATCGGGAATAGCATAGAATCTGGCCTGTCCCACCTCTCGAGGGCGGCCTCTGGCACCCTGACCCCCGCCCCTAGCTGGCTGGGCAGGTGGAGTGGCAGTTGTCGCTGGAATGATAGCCTGCTGGCCCTGAGAACCACGCTGATGCTGTGATGACTGATAAGGGGCTCCTCTCCTGCATATGGGGCACTCCCTAACCAGATAGCGAGTATCCCCACACTCAAAACAAGCTTTGGGAGGACGCGGTGGCTGAGATCGACCGGCCTCACCCCCACTAGTCTGACCCCTGGAAATACCCCGCGCAGGAGGTGCACTAGAAACTGGGGAGCATAATAAGGCTCCTGAGGTGCTGGAAGAGCTGGAGTACTGCCGGCTGCTGGAAATGCTGAATGAACTGGACGACCGGAATAACCCCTGCCAAAACGACCGGCTGCTGAAGTGCGGGCACCAGAGAAATGGCCCGACTCACGAGACCTCTTGGCCTCTCTCTCTCTCCGCTCTCTAGGGAGCATACTCTCGATCCTCTTGGCAATGCTAACTGCCTGCTAATAAGATATATCTGTCTCCAGCTCTCTGGCCATGCTGGATCGGATAGGCGGAACAAGGCCCTCAATAAATCTCCGCACTCTCTCCCGAACCGTGGCGACCAAAGCCGGTGCATGTCTGGCTAGACGGGTGAAACTGATAGCATACTCCGATACTGACATGGAGCCCTATCGCAACCGCTCAAACTCCGAGCGCCAAGAATCCCTAAGGCTCTGGGGAACAAACTCCGTCAAAAACAGATTTGAAAACTGCGTCCAGGTCAACGAAGCGGACTCCTCCGGACTATCCAACTCATACGTGCGCCACCAATCATAAGCGGTCCCACGAAACTGAAACGTAGTGAAGGAAACCCCGCTGGTCTCCACAATCCCCATGGTAGAAAGAATACGATGACACTCCTCCAGAAAACCCAATGCATCATCTGAAGCCAAACCACTGAACACTGGAGGGTCATATTTCTTGAACCTCTCCAATCTACGCTGCTCGTCCTCAGAGCCAGCAGGCAGCTGGTCCACCTCCGGGCTGTGCTGGGGCGGCAGGAGGCATAACCAAAACATCTGGAACCTGTCCCACTGGCACACGCTGCTCCGGTGTAATGGCTGCGGGAGTCTGGGCCCCTCCCCCGGCCTGAGATGTAGCTGCGACGAGAGGAAGCAGTCCTGCCTGAGCTAAAGTGGTATACATACTCATGAATTGGGCTAGGGTCTCCTGTAGTGCTGGAGTAGTAGCAGCTGTAGTCGGTGTACCAGGTGCCTGCACTCCAACCCGGTCTACCTGTGGCACCTCAGTGGCAGCGCGCGCGGGTGCTGTGGCTGCACCTCGGGCGCGTCCTCATCATCTACCTCGGCCCCGGCCTCTGACGGCGGCAACAGGGGGCACGGGTACCTGATCATCGCGAGTAGATCGTGTCCTCACCATCTGTGAGAGAATAAAAAGCAGTAGTTTAGATTTTTGATGTCAAAAATGTCACACGACAAGGAATCCAAAAGAAATGAAGAGTTTCCTAAATATTTACATAGCCCCTCGTAGATAAATACAGACGTCTCCGTATCGATCAGCGAGACTCTAAGTAACCGGTCTGTGTCCCGTGAATCCTATGAACCTAGAGCTCTGATACCAACTTGTCACGATCCTAGTTCACCAATCGTGAACATGTCGTGATGGCACCCAGTTCCCACAACTAGGTAAGCCTAACACGTTGCGGAATACACAAGCTATGAACATTTAAATAAGAAACAGCGGAAAAATAGCATAAAAAGGTATGTAATCCGTGCCGCTTGGCACATACATCCGTCAACACACTAAATAAAACGTTGCCAAGATCCGGAATCCCACGGTAACACAGACTAAAAGAGAATATACAACTGTGGCTCTATGTGTAAAGAGTATCTAACAACGAAATGAAGAACAATGTCAACTAGTACTATTACAATAGAAGGAAGCCTCCGGATCTGCGGACGTAGCAGATCATACCTCGAAGTCTCCAAGAAAGTTGCGGAATCACCTAGCACGAGCCTGCTCTGATGTACCTGGATCTGCACAACAAAAGTGTGCAGAAGAGTAGCATGAGTACACCATGGCGGTACTCAGTAAGTGCCAAGCCTAACCTCGATGGAGTAGTGACGAGGAAGGTCAGGGCCCTAATGAGAAACAATAATATAATGATGATAACAGAAATAAACAGTTTAAATGATAATAATTTCCGAAATAACAACAATAAGATGATTACTGCAAGTATCTACAATTAAGCTAACAACAAATAAACAACTCAATAAAACAATTCCAGGACCTGTGGGAATTGAACCCACAGTCTCATTCTCAGTACCTCTGGGTCTCCGGAAATCGAACCCGCAACCCATGTCTCAATAATATCTCAATAACTCAGGATCTCCGGGAATCGAACCCGCAGTCCTTACCAATAAGTCAGGATCTGGGGAATCGAACCCGTAGTCCACATTTCAATAATCTCAGGATCTCGGGAATCGAACCCGTAGTCCACATTTCAAAAATCTCAGGATCTCGGAAATCGAACCCGTAGTCCATATTTCAATAATCTCAGGATCTCGAGAATCGAACCCGCAGTCCACATTTCAATAAATCTCAGGATCTCCGGGAATCGAACCCGCAGCCCATGTCTCAGTAAATCTCAGGATCTCCGGGAATCGAACCCGCAGTCCACATCTCAATAAATCTCAGGATCTCCGGGAATCGAACCCGCAGTCCACATCTCAACAAGTAAAGAAATACACAAATAGAGATATAATATGCTTAACTATAACTTCACCGATAAACAGCGC